>JAVJIF010017221.1:0-98022 GCA_038442645.1 Agave tequilana | reverse complement strand
AGATGAACAATGATAGCAATGCGAGATATAAAGAGAGTAGAGTTTAAAGAGATAGTCAAATACAAACATAAGGATATGTTTCGAGGTTCGAGCACCAAGCCCTACATTTTCGCCTTCATCACAAAGGAATTCTACTATCTCCACTAAGAAACTCCATAAAGGATACAAACCCAAATCTCTACACAAGAGGAGGCACAAAGCCAACAATCTCCGCACAAGAGATGGGCACAAAGCGAACTCCTCTCCACAAGAAGGAAGCACAAAGCTAAGGCATAAAACCAAAGAGAAAATAAGGGTACAACACTTAGTGACCACAAAGATCAAAAACAATACCTCTAGAAATACAAGATCCTAGAGGATAGATTTTGTAATGAATAGCTCAAACTTGTGAGAAAATAAAGATTTTGAAAGTGGAGCACAAAAGAGAATACTTGAAAAAACTTCTTGAATGATATAGAAATTGAAAACTTGAAACTAGAATTTCTCAAAACTTATGTTCTTTAATTTTTCAAAACTTTGAAACCCAATAGAGATATGGATTTATATCACAAAATTTTTTAAAACCTTGTTGAAAAGCTCTGTTGAAAATGAGAATATTAGCTCTTAAAACTCTTAGAGAAAACCAAAAAAGCCCACTATATATACGCTAAATCCAAAACTAGCCGTTAGGCTCAAATTTGGTCCAGATGGCCTTGCGGTCAACTGAACGATCAATCGCCCAACGACTATATTTTTAGCCATTAGGATTTTCCGATCGACCGCCCGGTCGACCGAGAGAAACCCGAGAGCTCTGTAGTTTCAGTTGATCGACCAATCGATCAGATGAACTCTACTGCGGTCGACCGTCTGTTCGACTCCTTGAGCTCGTGCACGACTCTACACGTCGCTCGATCGTGCGATCGACCGGCAGAACAAATTAGCTCTGTCGTCGGTTGACAGGCTTCAGCCTAAAAACAATATGATGAGTATCTTTAAACATCTTTTAAACCCAAATAAATTCTAATAAATTTCAATAAATTTCACAAAAATAAGTTCATGTAAATACAATAAAGCGTAAATATGTGTGATCAAAAATCATAACATTACATATGAACTATTTTTGGGGTAAAGAAATTTATTCTTAAAACAAAAATCGTATTTCTAAAAACTAACTTTTAAATGAAATCCGATTTTTGAAACAAATACAAGAACAAGTTATTAATACTCAATTTAAGGTCAATGTGTATAGATAAAATCCAATACACATATAAAATAATATAGACTTGTTTTTTATGAATTAAAATACATTTTTTGAAATAAAAATATATTTTCTAAATGCTTAACTTTTAAATGAAAACTAGTTTTTCAAAATTTTCACAAATACAAAAACAAGTTATTCAAAACATATTTGAAGCTCAATAGTGTATGGATACACAACCAAAATATGTTTTATAAATCAAAATACAAAACGTAAATTGGTTAAACCGAAACTAAAGTTTTGTGGGTATGTGAGTAAGCTTGAATAATCAAAGCTAATCTATTCTTTACAAGAGATCTAAACTCACAAATCAAGACATAAGTCTTCTTATAGATTTTCTTCTCTAAGTAGACTTGATCCAAACACGATCCTTGAGCTAGATACCATTTGGGTGCTTGATGTGATCTTTGGCTTGAGCTTTTGAATCATCAAGTGATAGCTTCAAAACTTGACTTTGAATTTTTTGTTGAAGCTAAACACCAACTAAGATCTTGATCAATATCTAAAACTTAAACACAACAAAATCATTAGCACTATAACTACATCGGTCGACCGGAGCGGTCGACCGACCAGTGGTCCGATCGACCGGCTCGGTCGACCGCCAGTTGATCTGGCTGGGGATTTAGGGTATTGAAAACTTGTCTTTTTAATTTCAATTAAATCACATAAAATCACATAAATTCCACAAAAATAAGTTCTTATAAGATCTTTGAAATACAAATATGTGTGAGTAAAATTCAACACATATTATAAACAATTTGAACCATTTTTGTGATATTGAAATTTGGCTTTAAACAAAAAACGGTATTTTTCAAAACTTGGATTTTCGAAATGGAAAACCGTTTTCTCTAAAACTCATATGGATACAAAAACATGATATTGAAACAACTTTGAAGCATATTGTATATGGATAGAATAAACTTTAAACTTGTGTGTGTATGTGAATTTGAGCATATCAACACTATCTAATCTTTACACAATATCTAAACAATCTAAACTAAACAAACCAAGGTCTTTTGTCTCCAAGCCGACTCGATTCAAACGCGATCCAACGAGCTTGACTCCAACCGTGTGCTAGATGCGATCTTAATGCGTGAGTTCTTGAATTTACATGTGTTAGCTCCCAAAACATCTTTGTGGAAGCCAAACACCTACTAATATCTTGGTCAATCACTGAAACTATTTAAACACAAGATTATTAGTAAACTATAACTACATGAGTTAATCATCATCAAAACTAGAGTGATGGCCTCTGGGCCAACGAGTCCTCTACCATTCGACTAGTTTTTGTTGTTGCAACACAGTTTAACTGGCCTATGAAACAACTTGATATTAACAATGCTTTTCTGCATGGCATCTCATTGAACCGGTTTACATGACCCAACCGCTAGGCTTCATCGACACAGTCAACCCAACTCATGTATGTCTGCTTTAAAATCTCTATATGGTCTAAAACAAGCTCCTCGAGCCTGGTATGAACGACTCCGTCAATCTCTTTTGGAGCTGGACTTCACTATATCATCTTCAGATCCATCATTATTTATTCGAAAAACCTCTATTGATGTGGCAATTGTTCTCATATATGTGGATGACATACTCCTCGCTGGCTCTTCCACTCAAATATGTCAGGCTATCATAACTGTATTGGGCAATCTCTTTCCAGTCAAGGACTTAGGTGATGCAAAATATTTTCTCGTCCTCGAGCTCCATCGAACAAATGATGCTTTGTATATTACTGAATCAAAGTATATAGTTGATCTTCTTTGACGAGCAAAAATGGATGGAGCCAAACCTTCCTCCACTCCCATTTGTACAAGTTTGAAACTAGATAACACTTCTGGGGATATTCTGCCTGATCCATTTCAATTTCGCTCACTTGTTGGAGGTCTACAATATCTTACGTGGACACGACTAGACATCTCATTCTAAGTAAATCAAGTATGTCAATTTTTGAAGGAACCAGAACCCATCATCTTATTGCAGTCAAAAGAATCCTGAGATATCTCAAGGGTACTGCTAACATAGGCCTAGTCTACAAGCGTAGCATCCTTCACCTCAATGTTTTTGCTGATGCCGATTGGGCAGGCTCCTTCCATGATCGGAGATCAACAGCTAGTTACTGTATTTATCTCGGATCCAATCCTATATCATAGTCAGCAAAGAAACAACACACCTTAGCACGAAGCTCCACGGAAGCCAAATATCGAAGCTTAGCACACACGACCGCTGAGATTTACTAGTTCACCTATCTATTGAGAGATCTCCACATACCACTGAGAGCTCCTCCCACCCTTCATTGTGACAATTTAAGTGCACTAGCTATCGCCACAAAACCAGTTTTCCACGCCCGGACAAAGCATGTTGAAATCGACTACCACTTTATTCGAGAACTAGTTCTTCTCAATTACCTCTCTCTCTTCGATATCTCTGCCAAGGATCAAACAACATATATATTCACCAAGCCACTCTCCTCCATCAGGTTTCATACTCTTCTTAACAAACTTTCCCTGTGCAACTGCTAGTTCAGTTTGAGGGGAGGTAATAGCAAGACAACTCATTATTGACTCAAAATTCAACATGTGGACAACATGCTCTTGCAAATATAGAAGCCAGCTCATCATCAACTCTAAATTCAACATGTGAACAATATGGTTTTGTAAATATGGAAGCCAGCTCATCATTGACTCAGAATTCAACATGTGTACAACATGCTCTTGCAAATATGGAAGCTAATAGTAAGACTCCAAATATAAAAGCTGTTATCTATTGTATCCCTAAGATTAGTGCATTAATTTAGTTAAATGTGCTAATATTCTACTTGTTGTTCTCTATATAAAGAGCACTGCTCTATTATATTTCATAGAGAAAAAATATTGAAATAAAATAAAGCTTTCAGATTCCATAAGTATTATTTTTACTTATTGATAACTATTCTTCAGCCATCGTGCCCTTCTTACTGACATAAATACCATCCAGAAACTTTCTAATGTCCTTGTTCTCCACATGGCACTTCTGTTAAAAGGCAAAAAAGGAAAGGTTTGGGGATTACATCAGAGATTTTAAGCATAGCAATAAATCTCTAAGAATAACCTAAGTTCCAGTTTGGGCAAAAGCTAAAAAATTCAAGTGTCAAAACAGTTAACCTGATTTATCAAAGCAGCAGATCGTGAGACAAGCTCGATATCATTTTGATGAGGATATCATGCCGCTCAGGGGCAGATTCGATCGAGTATACTTCAGGAAGCGACGCACTGGAGTTCTTTGGCTTTAAATTAGATTTGTTTCAGCTTTATTTGTAGTAGATGTTTTAGCTTTATTTGTGTTCTTTTGTGGGCGTTTAGTACCACATCGGTTATTTCCCAGTAGTCCTCTTTTATAAAGCCTATATAAGGCCCCCTAGACTATTGTATTGGATCATTGAATGATTAAAATTTCCTCAAATTATCTGGCTTAATTCTTGAGTTTATTTGCTCTCGAGTTTTGGGGTGAGAAGCCCGTATAAGGGGTGGAAACCCAAAATCTTATCTTGTTCTCAATTTTAAATTTGGTTACGATTTGAAGGTGATTGCGATCCAGGTTGGTATTACATCACATTTCCGTCAAGAACAAGCTCATCCTTGAGCTTCTCAAATCAAAGGATAGTCACTCCATCATAAAGTACTTAGGGCACCATCTCAAAAGACTAGCCTTCTAAGTGAAGTTGTCAAATCCTTATATACTCAAGATCATTCTCATGTCTCGCCGATGTGAAACTATTTGTTCGACTCAAGTCCCAACACATCGAGCATGTCCACTTTCCTCACCAGTAAAAAAAGATGGAATAACCTTCTCAATAGACCTTAAGCATAGCAATAAATCATGTTTAAAAGTTCTATATAATGCACTTAAAGACAGACTTATGCTGATCTCTAGTCTGGGCTCGTGTAAACAACAGAAAAGATTTCAAGCACAATATCCAGATATCACACATGAAGCAACATATAAAAATTAAGACGATGACAAACACGTCTTGTAATTTGAAAATGTACAGGTTCCTCAAGCAAAGAGCAATGTTATCTTTGATTTCCCCTTGTCACTTCTTTGACGGAGAAAAGATCCATTTTGTCACCACAGATCGTAATATAAAAGCTTAAAAGCAAGGTATAAACTTAAACCTGCACCTAGAAAAAGAGGTTATGAAGGTATAGACTCATATTAAAGGGATAATATATGGTGATTAGACGCAAACAAATAAAAATACTCAACAATCCACTCGCTGACAATGCATTTCAACATACCAGAAAAAATAAATAGATAAAGAGGATGAAAAGAGAAAAAGAATTACATCACCAAATTTTCTCGAAATTCATTCAGCTAAGCATACATATAACAACCGCTCATCTAAAAATGCAAAATTGAACGATGAAGAAACTTCATTTTCATCTGGACAACAGAAGAGTTAGTGATTTAACATTCATAAAAATATTACTGAAACACATAGCATTATATATGAAATTACTATATATAATAAGTATTTATTTATATAGTACTCATGGCGGAGCCAATCCTGCTTGCAAACTAATGCCTCAATGGTATGTGAAGACAAATAATGATGATGAGAGTAATTTAGTCAAAAAACAAGGTCATGTTCTTGACAATGTAATTTCAGGACTAAAACTAATAGCTCACTAACTCATATAACAGTTGGGGGGGCTCAGGTACCCATAGTGAAACTAAAATTTTTTATGGTACCTTTCATAAAAAGTCATGAAAAATCTAGACACCTTTCATGTAATTTACCCTTCTAAAAACAAGTCATAGTTTGTGATCTCTAAAAAAAACACCACCTCTTATCAATTTCTACTTTATGCACTTAGTATCATAGAGTATAAGATATTTTTAAGGGCATTCGCTACACCCCCTCTATGTCAAATCATAATTAGAAAAAAAAAACTCAACTTCAAAATTTTGTTTGCTTCAGCCACCTCTCTTTTTAAAGTAAAGATGTGCGCCCACGTGTTAAGTGCTGAAACTCTCATCAACGATGAAAGACAAAAAAGCCCCTAAGTAATCGTTTTAAAAAAACCGTCCGCTTCAAAAATGCCCTATTTGAGAGGGCTGTGACTATGATCACAATTCTCATAAAATGATCATAGTATAGAGGAGTGTGACTATGATCGCAATCCTCACAAAAATGTCTTATTTCTGAGAATTGCGACTATGATCGCAGTACTTACAAAATGATCACAACTCTATTTCTGAGGATTGCGATCATGACCGCAGTCCTAATAAAAAGCACTATTTATGATGATTGCAATCATCATCGTAATCCTCATAAAAATGTCGTGTTTCTAGGTCTTTATATGATTGCAGCCATAAGCAGTCCTGTTTATTAAGACTAAGACCATGATTGCAGTATTCACAAAAATGTTTTATATTTGAGTGTTTATGAGAACTGCGGTCATGATCACAATTCTCACAAAATGTCCTATTTTTGAGGTTTTGTGAGGACTACGACCATGATCGCAGTCCTCACAAAATGTCCTATTTCTGAGTCAGTTCTCAGAGGACTCATGGCGAGTATGAACAAAACGAGATCCGAAAAAATGTCGATCCTAAAAAAATTCTAGGGGCTCCACCCCCTTCCAACCCTCACGGCGACCTGACCATGCAGGTCGACCCGCGAATTACTCTACGTCAGGGTGAAGGTTGAGGGATGAGCAACATCAAATTCAATGGAGAATGAAAAAAATAAGAAATAAAAATATATAAACAAGTGGTGATTGGGAGAAACCAGTTTTGCTCAATCCAAAGCCCACATCTTTAATGGTTTAGCATGGACTTATTTCGTTTAGAAGTGGGGAAATTCAAACTCCAGTTTCACATCTTTCTCAACCCAAAACCCTCATCTTTCGCAACCCAGCGTCGCATCACCACCTCTAACAATCCCCTCAGCAAGGGAGAGGATTTTTCCTCCCAAAAAGTGATGAAGGTACCCACTTAAAACCCTTCATCTTGAATTACCCTTCCAATTTAAATTGACTTATATACCCTTAAAGTTGTAATTATATACCAAAAAAAAAAAGTGATTAAGGCACCCTTCACTCAAAGTGATTAAGGCACCCATCCCATCTTCTTTCTTCTTCACTCAGCCAACCCCAAGCTTCAAACCCTAAATAATTTTACCCACCCCCACACTTAAAATCAACCTACATTTTGTCTTGGTCGTCAATGAAGAAGTAACTAACAACTCTGGAGCTTATCACAATGAAAATGTGTCTTTACCAATTCAAATTACCAAAAATTTAAATTTTGTAGAGTGGATTTTGTCTTCTATTCGTCGGTTACCCGTCAAACAGAGACTCTCTGTTCGGTGATTTTCCACCAAACATATAACTCTCTGTACGATGTAGACCAACCAAACAGATAACTATAGAAAAAGGTGTGCTATATGTTCTATTTGTCTTCGTCGAACAGAGACACTATGTTCAGTTGGTATCTGCCTAACAGAGAGTCTTTGTTTGACGGAGACCAACTAAACAGACTGCTAAAGAGTGGCTTTATTCGTTTGGTCTCCATAAAAAAGAGAGCTTTCTATTCGATTAGCCTACGTCGAACATGGAGTCTTTGTTTGGCATAGAACAACCGAACAGAGAGCTCTCATTTGGTTCTTTTTGGCCGAATAGTTATATAAGTGATATCTCCTATTCCTTTTTGAATATAAATCAGTGAATGACCAAAATTTATAGTAACAACAAAAGGCCCTTTCTCTAACCCCTCCACATCTCTACTCCCTATGCTCTCCAGAGACCCTTCTCATCTTTAGCACTTAACTATATCTTCCACAACAGATGCAGGAAAAAAGCATAAATAATTGTCTAGCTTTAGATAGACTTGCTCAATTCCATTTTGCATAAACTTGCTTAATTCTAAAAAAAGATTTGGCTCACAATCCATTTTACATAACTTGCTCAATTCCAAAAAAAACTAGTCATATCTAACTTTAGATCTACGCTCTCGCGGTTGAAAAATTGTCAGAGTCAGTTCATCCTGTACAGATGCCTCAGATGGGCCAGTCTCAACGCCATCAAGTACATCAACATTCAAGTGCAATGTCCGGTAAAGCGTCAACATAGTGTGGTCCATCTGGCACCATTTGAAGTACATGCTCACAAGTTTCTCTAGCACGAGATATTCTCTGCATTAAAATAAACAATATGTTAAGAAACTAATAATAAACAAGGTTAAAACAGAAATAAATGTATGTTACCTATGCAAGCACAATGGCATCGATGTCTTTACCACGTGCATTCCCAGGGGCCAAAAGACCTACTCGAGGAATTTTAGATGATAGGTGTCACGCCCCACTTCCTAAAATACTCAGAAACGGGGTCACAACGAGCGTGGCAACGTATATACACGAGGAGAATACCCCACGTATACACGCTAAGCCTAAAGTAACCTGAACAAGTTATATAATCACTATAACGACATGAAAGCACTACAATATAACATATGAGCATCCACACATGATAACAAATGAAATAATAAAAAAATGGTAACTGGATACGATATAGAGAGAATCAGGAATAACATGAATAAAAGAGAAGGAATATCGATAATCAAGAAGAGAGAAACTCCAGCTCCTCACAATATGTACGGTCTCATCGAATACCTGAATAATAAAATAAAGCATCCAATCTAAACATGCAGATCTATGGTCGTCAGAAAGTGGCCCAATGAGTGTGTAAAATAAAGGGGAAGGTGCACGTGCATATATCGTGTGATCATATATGATGATAATTTATACTAGAATAAGACTGAAATAATATGAAAACATAAACGGACAGTAATAAGGGCAGTCAGTAACAGAATCAGATGTCCAAATCAGGTCATGAGTAAAGTCATGTGTCTATTATAACATGTATATATCAAGTTCAATTTACAATGTCAATGTAAGATTCAGTTTTGTTATCAATTATATCAGTGAACTCCAATTGTCACCTGTAGTAGACACATCCCAAACTACGCCTATCATGTGTGCCAATCGAGGTCCTAGGTTATTGAAACAGATCGGTTGGAAACATTATCCATGCTTTCAGTGGGTCCCGTACATACCCGGGACACGGTCCAAACGCCTGGCGCTGAACCAGACCGTACCGCTAGGTACTGCAGTAACAGTATAACAATAACAATATGGGATGTCAGTCATCCCCGCGAACACTAAAGTGGAACCTTATCTCGGATGCACAACCTGTATCCTGGGTCCACCCAAAATATAAGCGTTGTCTCCTCCATCAATTTTTCCAATCCAGTGTAAGTTATCCATTTATATTATTATTTAATTTAGTTAAAACAATCAATCTTCATGTTACCTAAAATACTGAGATGATACAGTGACAGTTACAGTACAGTAACAGTAAACAATAATCATATACACGATAAACAATAACAAAACAGTAAACAGTATCAGTAACCGTGTATGGGATGAACAATAGGACTGCACAGGTGTTATGTTATGATCAAACAATATTTTTCAGTAACTTTCTGTAACATGAAATAATACTAACAACAGGACATACTGTCTAGTCAATGCATGATTTCATATAGAACTGATACGATACCATCCACTCATACTGGATATAGCAGTAATAAATTCATTAACTCATAATCTTGATACAGACATCGTGAACATCACATATCAAGTCCATGCTAGGGCATCTGATACAGCAACTATAATTCAGTAGGCTAATAAATTTGTTCTCTTATTTATATTACTTGATTTTGATCTTGAAGTTCAGCAATATATCCATCCTCTAAGTCACCGATATATCCAAGTCATAACATATAAAAATACATACTCATTTATATCTTATCAATCATCACTATCTGATCTGATTAAGATTATTTTACACTCTACTTCATTAATCTTAATCACTAGATTCAAAAATCTAAGTAATTAATCAATTATGTATATACATACACCAAGTCAGGTCAACCCAATCTACGCATACTCCTCAAGCCAAGTCAAGTCTACTACAATCGAGTCTACTGATCAAATCCAATGCAAAGAATATAAAATCTCAGGTTAACTCTAACTCTAATTATGTCAATACCAATCCAAGTATCAGTAAATCAGTCTATCAATGGAGCAATATCTTATTGAAGCCATCCTCAAGATCTAACGGAGTTCTGATTAAAATAGTCACCTAACAATAGTCGATAAATACTTTCATAAAAAATGCCATCTATCCTCAAATATGAACTAGGCAGCTGATCAGTAGATCGAGTCAAGTCACTATCTGAGATGTATCAATACTAGGCCTAAGCCGACACGATGAACTACAACACATGAAATAACATCGATAAACACTCAGATAAGCTATATAATTAAGCTGGATGCTCACTGATATCTCATAAAGTTATATGGGTAATCATACTGGTAAAATAAATTAGATAGTCACATAAAATGATACAAGTAACATATAGATAATACTGACAATGATAAATAAGGAAATAATAAAAGAATAAACACTCACATAAAATGACACAGTTTTGGATCCGAATCGCCGTCTAGTCTTTACTGAACGAACCGGTACGGATCTCCAGATCATCTCATGGGTCGATCTTTGAATGACAGTGTATCAGGTCCATAACGAGCACAAATCCAAATCTCTTGCAACGGATCCAGATCTCACCAAACGGGTCCCTATCGCTGCAACATGCAACCATGCACACATAATACACACATACACACTCATACACACACACGCGCTGTGCGCGTGTACACCCATATACATACATATATACAAGTATATACATACATACACATTAATATATACATGCCTACACATACAAACACATAATATATATACATCTCCACACATGCATGCACTTACCCATGCACTCAAACACAACATACATAACACACATGCATATATACATTTATAAACACAAACCCATGTATACACTCACCCAATCACATTACACAAAACGCATACATCACATAATACACCAAATATAAACACATCAAATGAGTATATATATAAGGAGAGAGAAAGAGTGAGAAATCACCATGCAGGGAGAAAAAGATAGAGAGCAGGAGGTAGCTAGGTCATGGGGGAGTGCTGCAGGTTCGGTGGTGTTCGTCAGCACACGAAGAAGGAGAGGAGGAAGCCCAGAGTGTGCAGGAGCTCGGCAAGGAGGTCGGGTACGCTGCGGGGCTACCAGTGGCATGGATGAAGGAGGAGGGCTCAGACTGTTCATGTAGGGGTTTCGAGTACTGTTGGAGAAGAAGCATAGAAGGGAGGATAAAGAGGTCACGACAAGGGGCTCTGGCACACCGACAGAGGCCGAGGAGGGGAGAATCCCAGAGTGAGAGGGATCAACAACACAACTCAGCCAAATGGTTGCGCAAGGAGGAAGTGGTGGATGCTCAGGGGTTAGAGAGGGGCAGTGCTCGCGACTCCGACGAGGGTATAAGGAGGGTATGTGGCCATGGTATGATCACGGCTGAGAGAGCCTGATGAGGAGGACATGGCCGTTGAGCTATCAAATGTAAATATATAAGGAGAGAGAAAAGGTGAGAAATCACCATGCAGGGAGAAAGAGATAGGAGCAGGAGGTAGCTTGGCTGGCCATGGAGGAGTGCTGCGGGTTCGGTGGTGTTCGCCGGCACGTGAAGAAGGAGAGGAGGAAGCCCAGAGTGTGCAGGAGCTCGACAAGGAGGTTGGGTGCGCTGCGGGACTGCTAGCAGCATGGATGAAGGAGAAGGGCTCAAACTGTCCAGGGAGGGGTTGCGGGTGCTGTTAGGAGGAGGAGTAGAGAAGGGAGGATATGGGGTTACGACATGGAGCTCCGGTGCGCTGACAGAGGCCGAGGAGGGGAGAAGCCCAGAGTGAGAGGGCTCGGCAACACGGCTCGTCCAAGCGGCTATGGAAGGAGGAAGTGGTGGATGCTCAGGAGCTAGAGAGGGGCGGTGCTCGTGGCTCCGACTAGGGTAAGAGGAGGGTATGTGGCCATGGTATGATGCTCACGGCTAAGAGAGCCCGAGGAGGAGGACATGGCCGTTGGGATTGTGCAGATCGGGTAAATGGGGCACTGGTGGAGGTGAAGGCAGGGCTCCAGGATTCCATAGGGTTGCCGCGCATGGCTGGAGTTTGGCCTATGCACAGGGGGAGGAGAGCATGGGGAAAGGGCATGGCTCCGAGGTAGAGTTCAGCTAAGGGGAGATGGGGTGTTAGCCACAGTGGCTCGGCCAAGAGAGAAATCCATGGAGATGGTGACGGTAGGGGAAGAAGGATAGGAGAGAAGTTATTAGGGTTTGGGATAAGGTTAATGATAGGGTTTAGGATTAAGATTATATATAGAGAGAAAATGGGTTTTGGGTTATGGGTTTGTGGGTTATGATAATGAATATTGAGTAATGGGTTTGGTTATTGGATGGTCTTGGTTATAGGTTAAAGAGAAAATAAAGGAAAAAGCAAGATGGAGAGGAAGGAAATAATAATAATAATAATAATAATAATAATAATAATAATAATAATAGAAGTAAAATAACAATTAGAACAATAATAATCAATAACAATTACATACTAATAACAATCAAAAATAGTTAATAATGATATAGTAATTCATAACAATTAAAATAATCTTACTAGATTATAATTAATTTCATAATACAATATATATATATATATATATATATATATATATATATTTATATATATATATATATATATTTATATATATATATATGCATACATGTATTAAAATACTAGTATTATATTTAATCATGTATTATAAAATACGGGTATTACATTCTACCCACCTTATAAAAACTTCATCCTTGAAATTTTAATAAAGCAGGTAATGATAAAAAATCAAGTTAAAAGAGAAGATAAAGCTGCCACGTCGCTTCTTACTACATCATGGTCCACCACGCTTCCGCTGTACGCTCTGATCTCTGCTATCGCTTCAAAATGGAGTAACCAATTTCAGGAGACAATATCAAATAAATGAATTGAGAAGAAGTATAAGAATCAAGATGGAACTAGGTTACTCTAGAAGAATAGTTAGAATCAGGGATATCAAAAGATCAAAGGGATGATATCCAAAAGGAGGAGGGTCAATTATCAAGTGGGACTGAATAACATAATATGGATAGTATATATATATTGTAGTGCAAATAAAATATGTTCAAGTTATTGATAAGAACTAGGTCTTCTTGCAAAAAGCGAAAGTCAAAAGTCAACATCGCAAGTTAAAAACCTGGCTCTGATACCAAAAAAATCATGTCGCGTCCCGCTACACAAAATACTCGAAAATAGAGTCGCAATGAAAGCCGGCGATGTCTAAGAGAATACCTAACGTATACACGTTAAGCCTAAAGTAACCTGAACAAGCTATATAATCACTATGATGACATGAAAACACTGCAATATACCATATGAGAATTCACACATGATAACATATGAAATAATAAAGAAATGGCAACTGGATGTGATATAGAGAGAATCAAGAAATAACATGAATAAAAGAGTAGGAATACCGATAATCAAGAAGAGAGACTCTATTTCCTCGCAACATGTATGGCATCATTGAACACTTGAACAATAAAATAAAGCATCCAATCTGGTCATACAAATCCAGGGTCGTCAGAAAGTGACCCAAGAGTGTGTAAAATAAAGGGGAAGGTGCACGTGCATATATCATGTGATCATATATGTTGATAATATGTATTGGAATAAGACTGAAATAATACAAATATAAATGAACAATAATAAGGGCAGTCAATAATAGAATCAGATTTTCAAATCAAGTCATAAGTACAGTCATGAGTACAGTCATAACGTGTACATATCAAGTTCAATCTATAATGTCAATATAAGATTCAGTTTTGTTATCAATTATCTCAATGAACACCAATTATCACCTGTGGTAGACGCATCCCAAACTACGCCTACCACGTGTGCCAATCGATATCCTAGGTTATTGAAACTGATCGGTTGGAGACATTATCCTGCTTCAGGTGGATCCCGTACATACCCGAGATGACGGCCCAGACGCCTGGCATTGAACCAGGCCGTACCACTAGGTACTGTAGTAACAGTATAATAGTAGTAGTATGAGATGTCCGTCATCCCCGAGAACCCTGCAGTGAAACCCTATCTTGACACGCAAACTGTATTTTAGATCCATCCAAAATACAGACATTGTCTCCACCATCAATTTTCTCAATCCCAGTGTAAGTTGTCCATTTACATTTTTATTTTTCAGTTAAAACAATCAATTTTCATGTTACGTAGAATATTAGCACGATACAGCGACATTAACAGTACAGTAACAGTAAACACTAATCGTATACACGGTGAATAGTAACAAAAATAGTAAACAGTATCAGTAACCGTGTATACGATGAACAATAAGACTGTACAGGGTGTTACTGTCAAACAATACTTTCATAGTAACTTTTTGTAACATGAAATAATACTAATAACAAGACATATACTGTCTAGTCAATGCATAATCTCATATAGAACTGATCACGATACCATCCAATCATACTGGATATAGCAGTAATAAATCCATTAACTAATAATCTTGATACAATCATCATGAACATCACATATCAACTCCATGGTAGGATATCTGATACAACAACCACTACTCCATTGGCTAATAAATTTGTTCTCTTATTTATATTACTTGATTTTGATTCTTAAAGTTTAGCAGTATATCCCTCCTCTGCATCATCAGTATATCCATCCTCTAAGTCACCAATATATCTAAGTCCCAATATATAAAAATAAAGACTCATCTATATCTAACCAATCATTACTATTCGATCTGATCAAGATAATCATACACTCCCACTTCTATTAATCTCAATCACAAGATCCAGAAATCTAAGTAACTAATCAATTATGTATATATATGCACCAACTCAGGTCAACCCAATCTACGTATACTCTTCAAGCCAAGGTCAAGTCTACTATAATCGAGTCTTCTGATCAAAACTACTAATCAAAACCAATGCAAAGAATATAAATCTCAGGTCAACTCTAAATCTAACTAAGCCAATACCAATCAAGTATCGATAAATCACTCTATCGATGGAGCAAAATCCTATCTAAGCCATCCTCAAGATCTAAAAGAGTTTCGATTAAAATAATCATCAAACAATAGTCGATAAATACTTCCCATAAAATATGCCATCTATCATCAAATATGAACTAGGCAGCTGATTAGTAGATCGAGTTAAGTCATTATCTGAGAAGTATTAATACAGGCCTAAGCCAATAGCGACGAGTTACTAACACATGAAATGACGCTGATAAACACTCAGATAAGCTATATAATTAAAGTGAATGCTCACTGATATCTCATAAAGTGATATGGGAATCATACTGATAAATAAATCAGATGGTCACATGAAATGATACAAGTAATATATAGATAATACTGACAACAATAAATTAGAAAACAATACAAGAACAAATGCTCACATGAAATGACGTGGTTTGGATCCGAATTGCCGTCTGCTCTTCACTACACGAAGCGGTACAAATTTTAGGATCATCTCAAGAGTCGGTATTCGAATCGCCAGTGTATCGGGTCCATAATGAGCACGAATTCAAATCTCCTGTAATGGGTCCGGATCTCACCAAACGGGTCCGTATTGCTGCAACATGCAACCATGCACACAACACACACACACACACTACTCATACACACTACATACACACACACACACACACGTGTACACCCACATACATACATATATACGAGTATACACGTACATACATATTTTATATATACATGCCCACACATACAAACACATAATATATATACATCTCCACACATGCATGCACTTACCCACACACTCACACACAACATACATAACACACATGCATATATACATTTATAAACATAAACCCATGCATACACTCACCAAATCACATTACACAAAATGCATACATCACATAATACACCAAATATATATACATCAAATGTGTGTTTGTGTGTGTGTGTGTGTATATATATATATAAGGAGAGAGAAAGAGTGAGAAATCACCATGCAGGGAGAAAGAGATAGGAGCAAGAGGTAGCTCGGCCATGGGGGAGTGCTGTGGGTTCGGTGGTGTTAGTCGGCACACGAAGAAGGAGAGGAGAAAAGCCCGGAGTGTGCAGAAGCTCGGCAAGAAGGTCGGGTACGCTATGGGGCTGTCAGTGGCATGGATGAAGGAGGAGGGCTCGGACTGTGCAGGGAGGGGTTTCGAGTACTATTGGGAGGAGAAGCATAGAAGGAGGATAAAGGGGTTACAACAAGGGACTCTGGCACACCGACGAGGCCGAGGAGGGGAGAAGCCCAGAGTGAGAGGGCTCGGCAACTGATTAGTCTCTAATTTTGCATAATTTTCATCATATTCTCATATTTATTTTATGTTAAATTTTGCTAATAAAACCTTGCTTGCTTGATCCTAGGTCCATGGTGTGCAAATGAAGAAGAAGACCTAAATCACCATTTAATTGGTGATTAAAAGCCTACCAAGTAGCCATTGACTTTAGAGTAAAGATTTTGTCAGTCCAGGACATCAAATCGCAAATCTAGAAGATCAAAGGATAGGGGACAGACTGGGCGACGCACTGCCGAAGCCAGGCGCGCGCCGCCCTGACATGGCCGCGGAAACACGGCCATCTTGGCCCGCGCGCGCCCGGGCTTCGGGTTAGGGGTCACCCCCTGGCCCCCCTTTCTCCTGATGCCTATAAATACCCCCATGGGGTCTGAAGAAGAGCAGATCCAGAGTTAGAGCAAGTTTGTGTAGTATTGTTTTTAGTTTGTAGTTGTTGTTGTTCTTCTTCTAGTTTTAGTTTTAGCCATTAAAGTGAAAGAGAGAGAGTTGTGTAAGTGTTGTATTTGAAGGGTGACAAGCTAATACAAGTACTACTTCTCTTCCTTCTTTCAATTTACTTGTGCTTTCATTTGCTTTTACTTCCTTATTGTAGTGTAACTCTTTTTACTCTTTACTTCTCTCCTTTGTAATGTAACTTACCTTCTCTCTACTTCTTTTCTTTTGTTGCTTCTTTTTTATCATGTCTAACTAACTCACCATTGCATAGCTAACTAACTACTAACCTATAATTTCTAACTTCTGATTGATAACTCGAATGAGTCAATAGTGTCAAACAAGCCTTGCGTAAGCGAGAGCTATGGCATCTTAAGACGAGGGCTCTAACTTTAACTTACCTACAAGTATTTACCTTCTTATATTTCATACTTATATGGTTTTTGATGATCTATGGGTGTTGTACTTTGCTTGTTGTTGTAAGTTAGAGAATTTTCTTTTAACTTTGCGGATACCATTAGTGCACTCGTGTCTTCCCGTATTCTCGCCTTTATTGGATCTTGACAAGGGAATGTCCGAGTTTTTGCTGTGTAAAGCTAAGTTTTAGGATGAACTTTCACTCTATTTCCACGTGAATAGTTCCAATGCACAAGGGTTATGTTCGCCTATGATCCATCGTGAGGCTATCTTCCAAAAGTTAGAAATTAGTGGGAGCACTTAGTAGAAAGTTAGCCATGCGTTTTATAACTAAGAAAAAAAATCACTTTTACAAACCACAAAAACATTTTCCAACAATTCTTAAAAATAAATTGTTTTCACTTTTCAATTCTTTATTTGGAAACAAGAACTTTTTCTTCTTCTTGAACTTTGAAGCCGCATCAAGCTTCCATCGCTCTCCCTCCTTGTGGATACGACCCGTATAGCCACTTCGCTACTACGGAAGAATCGCAAAAGTAGTAACATCAACCCACACCTCCTTCTCTTATTTAGTGCTTACTTTTTGCCGATCAAAATTTGGCGCCCTTGCCGGGGAGGGAACGGCCTTTGTTGTTCAATACTAAAGATTGTTCTTTATTTTTGTGTATAGGAGAAGTACCAAGGAGCTCACTATCATGGGAAGCGAAAGAGGTGGCCAAGGACATTGCGCGAGGATTCATTTGCCCTCAAAAAATTCATGTAAAAGCGAGTTTTTCCGATTGAAGTACTAACAAACTCGTTTGCAGGGTTGCCGAAAGCCGCTTAAAAAGAAAAAAAATTGCTTTCTAAATTTTTAGTTTCCTTGGATGCTTCACCTTATGTATGTGTAATAAACTCAATAGAAATCCACTTGTTACTTAATTGAAATTTGGACTAGACTTTTGCATTTAGGGCACGTGTCTATTTCAATTCATTTCAATTTCTGTTGAAGAGTGCTGGAGACAAGGTACGTGTGCATTCATATAGAATAGGACCAACATTTTAAAGTGATTTACCGCTTTAAATGTTAACTTGTTGTGAATAAACTGCACACTTGCACAATGACATTAAGGGCAAAACCCAAATAAACAAGATAAGGTGGGGATTTCATCACCCTTCCTTAGCCCAAAAACCATCTCCAAGTGCACTCACACTTTCCCAAGCCTTAACTAAAAATCAATAGACGTTGACCCTAGGGACATCTCAGACTCACTAAGAGATTAACCGAGGTTGGAAATTGTAAGAACTATACTCCTGTAAAATCAGTCTAAGGAAAGTGGATTGAGAGGTAAAGCCTCGAAAGCTCCGTGGTTTGGCATAATTAGGCCCGTGGCTCCGCCCGGATACCTCCCCCCGAGCTTTGCCCTTTCCTGGCCGATTAGCTTGTAGTCGAGTTCCTGCAACAACCTCCCCCGGAGAATCGACCAGTTAGGAGTTGTCTAGGTCCAGGTAACTTAGACTAAGGCTTGTGGTTGTTTTTCTTTCTTTTGTTTGTTTATTTTATCTTTTCGTTTGTTTGTTGTTTTTACGTTATTTGTGGTGTGCTGCATGCAAGAGTGGGTGAGAGATCTGTATCTTCAGATTAACCAGAAACACTTCATTACCCTTGCATCCAGAACCTGTGATGGCGTCACTTCAGGACAGATTTTACCCGATCAGAATATCATTACCTTCTTGTATAAAACTGCCTGAGGCAAATGGAAATAATTTTGAATTAAAGCCTCAATTCATCAACACTCTCCCAAAGTTTCATGGTTTAGAATCGAAGGATGTATACTTCTTTTAGGGAATTTGAAGAAGTGTGCCTCATGATGCGTATACCCCAGCTAGGAGACGATGTCGTTAGGTTACATTTCATCCCTTTTTCCCTAAAGGACCTAGCAAAGAAATGGTTATACAACTTGGCAGCAGATTCAGTCACGACATGGGATGATTTCGTCAAGGCCTTCTTGAAGAAATTCTTTCCAATTCACAAAACTACCCTCATTAGGAAGAACATCATGCAGTTTAGGGAAGAACCGAGCGAACCATTTTGGAGATACTTTGAGCGATTCAAAGATCTCCTAGCTCAGTGCCCTCATCATGGCATGGAGAAATGGCATCAGTGCCAGATTCTCTACGATGGTCTAGATTATCAGACGAATCTAGATTATCAGACGAAAACCCTGTTAGAAACGATGTGTCAGGGAGGGTTCTTGCAGTAGGATAAGAATTAGGGTTGGGATTTATTTGAGGACTTAGCTGAGAAAACCCTGCAATGAGAGCCAGCCTTGAAGAAACCTAGGAATTCACAATCTATAGCTTCAAGAGGAGGGCTCCTATCTTTAGAATCATCCATAACTACCGAGGTTAAGATTGCTACCCTAACGAGGAGGATAGAGGCTCTGGAAATAAAAGAGCCTGCCAGTGTCAACCAGATCAACCCACCACCAATTCACAATCCGGGTTGTTCATATTGTCATGCACCAAACCATGTCTTTGAAGAGTGCCCTATTTTTCATGCCCAGCAAGTGCCACCGGAACACCTGAACGCGGCCTATTCACGGTCGCCGCATAATCCCTACTCACAGACATACAATCCGGGTTGGAGGAATCACCCTAATTTCTCCTGGGCCCAAACAATTCTCTCTGCCTAATTTCTCCAACAATTTTCACCATCCTACTCCTCCACCACCTTTTCCCAATCAAGCCCCAGCTTCTCCTCCCAAAGCTCACTAATGGAAAAAAATCAGTAAATTAGAGGAGAGCATTGAGGCTTTCATGAAGTCCCAAGCTGCTTTATGCAAAATCAGGGACAAACTCTGAACAATCATTCACAGGCTATATTGAGATTGGAAATACAGATGAGCCAATTAGCTAGCTCCCTAAGTGAAAGACTAAAGGATACTTTGCCTAGTCAGCCGATAGTTAACCCAAAAACCTCCAATCAAGCATATGAAGTTTAGGAACCATCGATCAACCAGTGCAATGCTGTTCACACACTTCGATCTGGAAAGAAGGTAGACAACCAGGTCTACCAACAGAAAAGTCCAGTCTATCTGATCCTACTTCAGCCTCCACCTCTACTAGTTCCTCCCAAACTGCTCCTCAAACATCTGACGAGGACAAAGCTGCTGAACAAGTTCATAAGCCTGTAGCACCCTTTCCAATAGGCTTAGGAACAACAATAAAAATATGCACATGGAGAAAATACTAGAGATGTTCAACCAGGTCAAATTGAATTTGCCACTTCTTGACGCTATCCAACAAGTCCTGGCTTATGCCAAATTTCTTAAGGATATGTGTACGAAGAAAAGAAAGACCAATGTGCCAAGAAAGTATTCTTGGCAACCAATGTAAGCGAAATTCTGTCTGGTCCCATTTTGGTGAAATACAAGGATCCCGGATGTCCCACCATTTCCTGCACCATAGGACAGACCGAAATCAGTAGAGCACTTCTTGACTTGGGAGTAAGTATCAACTTGCTACCTCTCTCAATATACAGCAACTTGGGTGGGCGAGCTAAGCCCAACTCGAGTCACCATTCAGTTAGCTGACCGATCTGTGAAGATCCGAAGGGGGAAATCACAGACGTCCTATTCGGGTCGGGGACTTCATCTATCCCGTTGACTTCATTGTGCTTGAGACCCAACCTGTGTCCAATCATAGGTCTCAAACTCCAGTCATGTTAGGATGCCCATTCCTTGTTACAGCCAATGCCATTATCAACTGTAGGAACAAGTCCATGTGATTGACTTTTGGAGACATGACGAAGGAAGTCAATGTTTTCAATCTTGGAAGACAACCTAGGGATGTCAATGATCAGACATTTGAGGTCAATTCTATTGAAAACCTGACCAGTGAGAATGAGGCAAGCATGGAGACAGAAACTGAGGCAGAGTTTGATCTGGAGGCTAAGGATTTAATCTAGACCAGATCATAGATTCAGTAATGGATTGGGCGTCAAGCCCAAGTGTACCCCATTCTAGGATTGAAAGCCTAGAGATTGCCTCCAATGAAGCAACACCTTCACTAGAGCTAAAAGCCTTACCTGAACACCTTAAGTACGCCTACCTGGACGGAAAGGATACCTTTCCAGTCATCATAACATCCCTCCTGACTGAGCAACAAGAGGACAGCTTAATGTCTATTCTGAAAAGACATAGGGAAGCCATTGGATGGACGATGAAGGTGTTGGATTAGGTGTCTAAGTAATAACTATAATTGATAGCAGCATAGTCCTTTTGGGTTGCCCTCGAGATTCAAAAATAAGTATAACTAAAAGGAGAACAAAATTTCCTTTGAGAAATTAGTCCCACATTGGTGGGATAAGAAAACTGGAGGCTATCCAAGGCTATAAATAGAGCCTTAGGGATTCAGTCTAATTGACAACCTCTTGGCTTGAGTATTAGCCTCCTTCTTTCTCCTCTTGGAAGAACTCTATGATAGTTCATCCATACTTAGTTAAATTTTGAATCGTTGGGTGCGATTCCATTAGAGGCACGACATTTGTGGTGCTTGCTTCCAAGAGATCCGACGGGATAATTTTAGTGTTTACTATAACAACTAAAAGAGGCACGACATTCGTGGTGCTTGCTCACAAGAGATCCGAAGGGATAATTTTAGTTGTTTGCTACAACAACTAAAAGGTATGTAATTCTATTTCTTCTGTAATAATTTTAATTATTTACTAGGATATTAAGATTTTTTTTATGTTCATAGTTATAGATTCAATTGTGAAAACACAGATCATATTTTAGGTTGCATGCTCCCTTAAAAGTCTAAGTTTGTTTGTAATACCTAAAACCCATCAGTGGTATCAGAGCAGGTTTGTTTTCAATTGAATTTGCTATAATTGTTGAATTGATAAAAGGTAACTAAATTTTATTTACCATATATATATATTGATCTCATTAAAGGTATAATGAGAATAAAAGGTAACTAAATTTTATTTACCATATATATATTGATTCTCATTAAAGGTATAATGATAATAAAAGGTAACTAAATTTTATTTACCATATACATTGATTCTCATTAAAGGTATAATGATAATAAAAGGTAACTAAAATTTATTCCCAATCTTAGTTACTTAAGAAAAAAAAATGTGAAATTGTATGTTAACCCATGAAATTGCACATTACACCTTATAAGTCATTAGTGGAGCATGTGTGGTTAACCAGCACACTAATAGGGACTAATAAAGAGCAGTAATGGGTATCTTATAAATTGTTATTGTTGATGGAGCGTGTGTGGTTTACCAGCACATCAATTGAGATGATAAATGACATGAAAGTTACCAAGTATATTTGCATGGTTATTCACATCTTGTTTGTGATCCTCGGTATCCCAGTCACAATGTAAGAGCATAATCTGAGATTAAACATGCCATTGAATAGTTTCAATGAGTCTCAAAAGACTTACCTGTATGAAATTGCAATTAGATTACGGCATCCCTTTCTAAGTTGTGAATTCCATAGTTGGATCCTAGCCTCGATATTTCAATTTTGAGTTGTTATATTAAAGGTTATTTTTTTTTCTAACTCAAACTAAAAGAAATGTCTGCTCCTAACGATGCTTCTGGTTCCTCCTCCTCCAATCACAACTTTTCTTTGTTGAACATCTGCTCAAAGGTGACATTAGATGGCACCAACTACAATGACTGGATGCGCAACATCAAAATGGCTCTTCGTTTCGAGGACAAGGAGTATGTCCTTGACAAAGAACTTGTTGAAATTGACGAAGAGAAGGCCACTCCTGAAGAATTAGCTGCTTATAAGAAGCACTACACGGATGCAACAAAAGTTGCTTGCATCATGGTTGCTACCATGAGTCCTGAACTGCAAAAATTCTATGAGGATTACTGGCCGTACGAGATGAACAAAGACCTTATGGAAAAGTACCATAAGCGAGCTCGTCAGGAAAAGTACGAGATAGTAAAGTCCCTCATAGCAAGCAAGATGAAGGACGGAGAGTCTGTCAGCGGCCACGTGCAAAGGATGCAGCGATACGTGGAACGCCTTGTGAGGCTAAATGTGCATATTGATGATGAGTTGGCTATGACATAGTCTTGAACTCATTACCAAGTTGTTATGATCAGTTCATCTTGACCTATCATTTGAATAACAATGAGACCACATTGGCTCAATTGCACAACCTCCTGAGGACAGCTGAAACTGGGATGAAGGGAAAGAGTGATGCCCCACTCCTGCTAATACTACCGTTCTGGCCATTGGGCAAGGAAAGGGGAAAAGAGGAAAGGTCCTCCCAAGCAAAACTGGAAGGGAAAGTCTCATGTAAAAACCAGTTCTGATATTACCCTTTCTCTGATCCTAAAGAGGCCACTTGCTTCTATTGCAACGACAAAGGACATTGGAACGAAGCTGCCCAAAGTATCTGCAAGATTTAATAGATGGAAAGTAAAACCATCTACTGCAGGTATATACACTATTTCGTCTATTAACGCAACATCTTCTGATTCTTGGGTCCTGGATACAGGATGTGGGTTTCACATTTGCTCTGTATTACAGGGACTAAGAAAAAGTGAGGATGTGGAGCATGGTAGAATGAACTTGATCATAGGGAATAGGCGATCTTCACCTGTCACCAAGATTGGAGTTTATAGTCTAGTGCTTAATAATGGTGTTAATTTAGATTTATTGAATTGTTGCTACTCGTCAGAAATGACACGAAACATTATCTCTTTTCATGCATTGTTCAAACAAGGTTTTAGATATTCTTTTAATGATGAGAATGGTTCTATTTCTGCTTATAAAAATGGCAATTTTTATTTTGAAGCTTTACCTTGTGATGGTGTGTATGAAACTGTGATGTGTGTAGACAACTTAGGTAATAGTGTATTTCAATTGATTCGTCTAATGGTGTAGACAAAGCGTGCTTGTGGCATTGCCGTCTTGGACACATTAACAAAAAACGCATGGCTCAACTCCAAAAGGATGGGGTGTTGGAATCATTTGACCTAAGGTCAGATGATACATGCGAATCTTGTCTTTTGGGTAAGATGACAAAATCACCTTTCACTGGATTTGTGAAAGAGGTGAAGGTTTGTTGGATCTCATACACACAGACGTGTGTGGACCCTTCAGATCAGCCACAAGGGATGCTAATCGATTCTATGTGACTTTTACTGATGATTATAGCAGATATGGTTATATCTACTTAATAAAGCATAAGTCTGAAACCTTTGAAAAGTTCAAAGAGTTTAAACAAGAAGTCGAGAATCAATTAGGCAGGAAGATAAAGATGCTCCGATCAGATAGAGGCGGAGAGTATCTTAGTATCGAGTTCCATGACTATCTCAAGGAATGTGAATAGTTTCACAATTGACACCTCCTAGGACACCACAACTTAATGGTGTGGCTGAGAGACGCAATCGAACCTTGTTAGACATGGTGCGTTCCATGATGAGTCGAGCTTCACTTCCAATATCATTCTGGGGTATGCCTTAGAAACTGCCGCCCACATTCTTAATCTTGTTCCAACAAAGAAGGTTGCCAAAAACACCTCACGAAATGTGGACAGGAAAAGTTCCCTCGTTAGCACATATTAAGGTTTGGGGTTGTGAAGTTTTCGTTAGACGAGAAACTCACGACAAGCTTGAACCTCGTAGTGAGCGATGTGTTTTCATCGGCTATCCACAGAAGAAGTCATTTGGATATTTGTTCTACAGACCTAGTGAGAACGTGGTCTTTGTAGCACGGAGAGGAGTCTTTCGAGAGAGAGAGCTCATATGCAAAGAGGACAGTGGGAGCACCGTTTGACCTTGAAGAAATTCAAGAGTCAGCAGATGAAAGAACCTTTGAAACCGCTATGGTTCAACCAGAGGAAGAGATTCCAGTTGAACCCATTGACACTTCATTACCTCTTAGGCGTTCTAGTAGAGTTGGCAAGCCAACTGAGTTCTATGGTTGCTATATAACTGCAAATGGAGACACGTTTATCAGTGACAATACACTGGTAAATTTGGATGAGCTAACGAACTACAAGGAAGCCATGGCAGGCCCTGAGGCAGCCAAATGGAAAGAGGCAATGGACAGCGAGATCAAGTCTATGTATGACAACCAAGTTTGGAACTTGGTTGATCAACAACCTGGTCGGAAGACAGTTGGTTGTAAATGGATCTTCAAGAAAAGATCGACATGGATGGTAATGTAAGCACATTCAAAGCACGACTTGTGGCGAAAGGCTTTACTCAAACCCAGGGATTGACTATGATGAGACCTTCTCACCAGTGGCTAAGATAAAATCTATTAGGATAATGCTAGCCATAGCTGCGTTTCATGACTATGAAATTTGGCAGATGGATGTCAAAACTGCCTTCCTAAACGGAAAGTTGGCTGAGGATGTTTACATGAGTCAGCCAGAAGGTTTTGTGGATGCAAAGTTTCCCAATGGAGTATGCAAGCTTGAGAAATCCATCTATGGATTAAAACAAGCGTCTCGCAGATGGAATCTTTGCTTCGATGAGAAAGTCAAAGAGTTTGGTTTCTCTAGAAGTGAGGATGAGTCGTGTGTATATGTCAATGCTAGTGGGAGCATAGTCACCTTCCTGGTATTGTATGTTGATGACATACTTCTTATAGGAAATGACATTCCAACCTTGCAAGATGTTAAGTCTTGGCTTGGAAAGTGTTTCGCTATGAAGGATCTAGGAGAGGCTGACTACATTCTAGGAATAAGAATTTTAAGGGACAGGAGTAAAAGACTAATTGGACTTAATCAGAGTACCTACTTGGATAAAGTACTGAAACGTTTCTGTATGGAGAATTCCAAGAAAGGAGAACTGCCCATCCAGAGTAATACCAAATGAGTAAGACTCAAAGTCCGAGTACAGATGAAGAGATAGCAGAAATGAGTAGAATTCCGTATGCTTCTGCTGTTGGTTCTATCATGTATGCTATGACATGTACTCGTCCTGATGTGTCCTTTGCTTTGAGCATGGTCAGTCGTTATCAGGGAAATCCAGGTAAAGCTCATTGGGTAGCGGTTAAGAATATTCTCAAGTATCTGCGAAGGACTAAGGACTGGGTCCTAGTACTTGGTGGCTGTGATACATTGAGAGTAACTGGGTATAGTGACGCCAGCTTTCAAACAGATAGAGACAACTTCCGTTCCCAATCTGGCTGGGTCTTTACCTTAAATGGAGGAGCAGTTACTTGGAAAAGTTCCAAGCAAGACACAGTGGCTGATTCTACTTGTGAATCAGAGTACATAGCGGTAAGCGAAGCATCAAAGGAGGCAATTTGGTTGAAAAAGTTCATCGAAGATCTTGGAGTTGTGCCAACCATCAAGGAGCCAATGGATATTTTCTGTGATAATGAAGGAGCGGTTGCATTAACAAAAGAACCAAGAGATCATAGCAGATCTAGACATATTGACAGAAAATATCATTTTATCAGACACAAGGTAGAAGAAGGTCACGTTGTAGTGAGGAGGGTTTCATCTGAAGATAATCCTGCAGATCCACTCACAAAGGGTCTGAGTAGGGTTAAACACAATCAGCATGCTAGGAGCATTGGTCTGAGAGATGATGTTGGTTTTAGCAGTTAGATAGTTAGTTTGAAACTTATAACAAAGTAAATGTGATTGACTTTTGGTGATTAAATAATAGAGAATTATTTATGAGTTTGTTTACTACCTTTTGTCAATTGTTTATTATTGTGTTTCATTTTGCATGTTTTACTTCCCGAATAATTTGATTATTCGAATTCCACAGTCGATCATACTTTTGGAAGTAAGTAGTGAATAAAGACTGTCATGAATAGAGTTGTGGATTGTCTAAAGAGTTTTAGACATAGCAATGGTATTGCTGCAATGTTCATGAGTACTTTGAAATGGAGATTTAAGTATTGGATTAACCCACGCTCAGAGAATTACTTCATGGAATTTATCACGAGTAATTCTGAGACGATAATATCTTATAATCTTTAAATGGAGATATATGAGTTGTGGTTTACAAGTCAGTTGTGCGTTGATAATATGTAAACGCATCAGTAACTTGATGTTATAAAACGTATTGTTGTGCATGATTTGATGAGTAAATGGTGCAAGCATATAGGTCAAAGTTTATTCGTTCCTTTTGCCCTAACGGGAAAAGCGATATCTTTGGGCCCCTCGGTGATTTGAAGTTGACATATAGTGTCGGGCCCGACCAGGACTAAATTGATGTGTTCATTTAGTAGTTCTATGTCAGTACAAATCAGAAATCGGGAAACAAAATACTGGACAAAGAGATTGATTATGTTCCATGTCTCATGTTCAAATGATATCTTGTAGAACGAAGGATTATATGATCTCTTATCTTAGGACACGAAACTGACTAGGTCAGAGTTCGACAATGGCTTTTGGAAGCTACAATTTGCTGATCAATTAGGAAGTTATTAGACTTATCCAAGTGGGAGACTGTTGGATTAGGTGTCTAAGTAATAACTATAATTGATAGCAGCATAGTCCTTTTGGGTTGCCCTCGAGATTCAAAAATAAGTATAACTAAAAGGAGAACAAAATTTCCTTTGGGAAATTAGTCCCACATTGGTGGGATAAGAAAACTGGAGGCTATCCAAGGCTATAAATAGAGCCTTAGGGATTCAGTCTAATTGACAACCTCTTGGCTTGAGTATTAGCCTCCTTCTTTCTCCTCTTGGAAGAACTCTATGATAGTTCATCCATACTTAGTTAAATTTTTGAATCGTTGGGTGCGATTCCATTAGAGGCACGACATTTGTGGTGCTTGCTTCCAAGAGATCCGACGGGATAATTTTAGTTGTTTACTATAACAACTAAAAGAGGCACGACATTCGTGGTGCTTGCTCACAAGAGATCCGAAGGGATAATTTTAGTTGTTTGCTACAACAACTAAAAGGTATGTAATTCTATTTTCTTCTGTAATAATTTTAATTATTTACTAGGATATTAAGATTTTTTTTTTATGTTCATAGTTATAGATTCAATTGTGAAAACACAGATCATATTTTAGGTTGCATGCTCCCTTAAAAGTCTAAGTTTGTTTGTAATACCTAAAACCCATCAGAAGGACATCAAGGGAATAAGTCCAGCCATAGTGCAACATAGAATCCATTTAGTCGATGAAGCAACCCCTAGGAGGGACCCACAACGCAGGCTTAACCCTCTCATGCAAGAGGCAGTTAAGGCTGAAATTCTGAAATTATTAGATAATGGGATCATTTATCCCATTTCTGTAGCCAATGGGTTAGCCCTGTTCATGCGGTCCCAAAGAAGGTTGGCTTTACGGTGGTAGAAAATGAGAAAAAAAGTTGGTACAAATAAGACTGCCTATTAAGGTTCGTGTTTGTATCGACTATAGGAAGTTGAATGCAGCTACCCATAAAAACCACTTTCCGCTACCCTTCATCGACCAAATGCTTGAGCGTTTGGCTGGACATGAGTACTACTGCTTCCTAGATGGGTACTCGGGATACAACCAAATCCCTATTGCTGCAGAAGACCAGGAAAAGACGACATTCACCTGCCCATTTGGAACCTTCGCTTACCGCCGCATGCCCTTTGGATTGTGCAATGCTCCCGCAACATTCCAACGGTGTATGCTTAGTCTTTTCTCCGACATGGTAGAACGTTTTCTTGAGATTTTCATGAATGACTTCTCCATTTACGGAGATTCATTTGATCATGTCTTCATCACCTAGAGTTAGTGCTACAAAGATGCAAGGAGAAGAACCCAACTCTAAACTGGGAAAAATGTCACTTCATGGTGAGACAGGGGATTGTCTTGGGCCATGAGATTTCGAGGAGAGGCATAGAAGTGGATAAGGCTAAAGTAGAAGTGATTGCCAAGCTTCCACACCCACCAAAGCATCAAGGATATTAGATCCTTTCTAGGGCATGCTGGGTTCTACCGACGGTTCATAAGAATTTTAGTAAAATCGCTAGACCCTTAACCACCTGCTCGCTAAGGATGTGCCCTTTGATTTTAACGATGAGTGTTTCAAGTCATGGGGGAAGCTTAAGTAAGAACTTATCTCTGCGCCTATCATTTCTGCTCCTAATTGGGCCCAGCCATTTGAAATCATGTGTGATGCATCTGATTTTGCTATTGCCGCTGTTCTAGGACAGCGCATCGACAATAGCAGCACGTGATTTATTACTTGAGTAGGACCTTGAATGACGCCCAACAGAACTTTACAACGACTGAGAAGGAATTCTTGGCCGTTATCTTTGTGTTAGAAAAGTTCCGGCCCTACTTGTTAGGTTCGAAGACGGTGATTTTTACGGATCACTCGGCTCTGAAATACATCATGACCAAGAAGGAAGTAAAAGCTCGACTGATTCGGTGGATCCTTTTGCTTCAAGAATTTGACTTATAAATCTGGGACAAACGAGGTATAGAAAATGTGGTCGCTGATCATCTCTCACGAATCCGAACGCACCGATCATCCAAGCTCCAATCAACGAGGATTTCCCAGACGAGCACATCTTGGCCATTCTTAAGGAACCCTGGTATGCGGACATTGTTAATTACCTGGCCACTGGACAATTACCCGCTGACTGGACAAAGCAAGACCAATACCGCTTCTTTGCCCAAGTACGGTACTTCTTCTGGGAAGAACCGTATCTTTTTAAGTATTTTCCCGACAAAATTATTAGACGATGCATACCAGAGGAGGAACAGAGGAGTGTGCTCAGCTTTTGCCATGACCTTGCATGCGGAGGACACTTCGGTCCCCGCAAGACTGCAGAGAAGGTTCTACAAAGTGGTTTCTACTGGCCCACTTTGTTCAAAGACTCATATCATTTTTGCAAGTCATGCGCAAATTGTCAAAAAATTGAAAAAATTTCAAGAAGAGACATGATACCCCTGAACCCGATCCTGGAAGTTGAAATTTTTGATGTTTGGGGTATCGACTTCATGGGGCCATTCCCCAATTCCTTCGGCAACCAGTTCATTTTGGTTGCTGTAGATTATGTCTCTAAGTGGGTGGAAGCTGTGCCAACCAAGACAAATGACAACAAAGTGGTTGTCAAATTTCTCAAAGAGAACATCTTCTCCCGATTTGGCAACCCTAGAGCGATAATTAGTGATAATGGATCACATTTCTACAATAGAGTTTTTGAAGCTCTAATGCGAAAGTATTCCATCAATCACAAATTATCTACTCCGTATCATCCCCAGACAAATGGGCAGGTCGAAGTCACCAACTGATAGATCAAGCTCATTCTGGAAAAGGCTGTCAGACAAAACTGAAAGGATTGGTCGGTTAAGCTCAATGATGCATTGTGGGCTTACCGCACTACTTTTAAGACAGTTCTGGGAATGTCTCCTTATAGAATCGTATTCGAAAAAGCCTGTCATCTGCCAGTAGAGTTAGAACACCGGGCCCTCTGGGCCATTAAGCAGCTCAATTTTGATTTGAGTAAGGCCGATGAGCTAAGGAGACTGCAGATTTCAGAATTAGAGGAGATACAGAATGAAGCCTATGAGAATGCTCGGATCACCAAAAGCAGGACTAAACTTTTTCATGACCAGATCATAACCCGAAAAAGTTTTGCTCCAGGAGACAAGGTTCTGCTATACAATTCTAGCTTCATATTTTCGCGGGGAAGCTGAAAACTCATTGTTCGGGACCGTTCATTGTGCGCACTATATTCCCACATGGTGCAGTGCTTATTGTAGACCCTAAGAACAACACGGAATTCAAAGTGAACGGGCAAAGACTGAAGCCCTTCTTGACCACTGAGCCTATGACTCTGGATGATAGTTTGCTGACTCTTTTTTCCCCGTCATACACCTAACCACAACAACTAAAAAAAAAAAAAAAGAACACAACTTTTTGTTTATATGCTTACCCCTTCTACATTCTTTTTGACCTTTCTTTAGCCTATTCGCACTTGGCAGGCCTGAGTCCACGAAGACGGTGACATCATTTCTTCACCCTATTTATTGCATTTGCATTTACATATGCATTCATTGAGGATAATGCATTAGATAGGTGTGGGGGGTGCTAACACTTTTTATTTTTCCTTTTATTCTTTCTCACTTTTTCTTTTTCCTTTTATTCTTTCTCTTTTTTTAAAAGAAAAAAGATTGAAAAGAAATTTCATACTCTTTATAAAAATACCAAAAGATTGTAGGAATTACGGGAATCTTATTAATGAATCTTTATTTTTGCCTAAATAAACAAGAAAGATTGGTTTGACTAAAAAGTTAGAAGGGATAAGGAAAATAACCCATACCCTTTATTTAGCCTTAGTAGAATATGCATAAACTACACACACATGCTTGGGATTTAGAAACACAACTCTGAAAAAAATGCTGGATAATTGTGCCTCAAGAAGCATGATTACTCACGCCAAAATATATATATATATATATATTCAATATGTATTATATATAATCTTGCTTTTGTGGCCTACTCTACTTGCATATTTGACTTGAGGGGTGTTTTTTTCACCTGGTTCCCTAAGACCATCTGGTTTGAGAGTCATCGGTTTGATATGTGTTACATAAGTAAAGTAAAAAGCCTAATGAAACTAAGAATAATAAATAAATATTAATAAACTTTAATAATATTCAAAGTTGAGTTGAAAAATCCCAAGCACATCACACTTCACATTATGCATATCTATCTAAAGCAAAATAAAAAGAATGAGTTAGAAGTACAAGATCCTTTCTAAATTCAAAGAAAATCATAGTTTCTTCCTTTATGAAGGCTAAAGTATAGCAGGACTTATGAGGGTTAAACCTAATTTTTACATCATTCGGTCATTTTACTTTGATGATTGAAAGTTCTTTTTCATAACAAATTTTTGCTAACCACTAACTTCTTTCTTTACTTACTGGATTTTGTGGGTGCAATTCGCTGAAAACCCTCAGGAGACAACACTCCTCCTCTAGGGGAAACCTAGAGGTTTAAAGGCTTATTGCACATGCTCAGTGCAATCGCGTCACCTGCGAAAGTGGTATAATAATTTTTTTATTTTTGTTTTGCTTGGGACGAGAAAAAAGATAAGTGCGGGGGTGTGATTAGTTTCTAATTTTGCATAATTTTCATCACATTCTCATATTTATTTTATGTAAATTTTGCTAATAAAACCTCGCTTGCTTGATCCTAGGTCCATGGTGTGCAAATGAAGAAGAAAACCTAAATCACCATTTAATTGGTGATTAAAAGCCTACCAAGTAGCCATTGACTTTAGAGTGAAGATTTTGTTAGTCCAGGACATCAAATCGCAAATCCAGAAGATCAAATGGACAGGGGACAGATTGGGCGACGCACTGTCCGAAGCCAGGCGCGCACCGCCATCTTGACGCGCGCGCGCCCGGGCTTCGGGCCAGGGGTCACCCCTTGGCCCCCCTTTCTCCTGATGCCTATAAATACCCCCCATGGGGTCTGAAGAAGAGCAGATCCGGAGTTAGAGAAAGTTTGTGTAGTCTTGTTTTTAGTTTGTAGTAGTTGTTGTTCTTCTTCTTCTAGTTTTAGTTTTAGCCATTAGAGTGAAAGAGAGAGAGTGTGTAAGTGTTGTATTTGAAGGGTGACAAGCTAATACAAGTACTACTTCTCTTCCTTCTTTCAATTTACTTGTGCTTTCATTTGCTTTTACTTCCTTATTGTAGTGTAACTCTTTTTACTCTTTACTTCTCTCCTTTGTAATGTAACTTACCTTCTCTCTACTTCTTTTCTTTTTTGTTGCTTCTTTCTTACCATGTCTAACTAACTCCACCATTGCATGGCTAACTAACTACTAACCTTCTAATTTCTAACTTCTTGATTGATAACCCGAATGAGTCAATAGTGTCAAACAAGCCTTGCGCAAACGAGAGTTATGGCATCTTAAGACGAGAGTTCTAACTCTAACTTACCTACAAGTATTTACCTTCTTATATTTCATACTTAAATGATTTTTGATGATTTATGGGTGTTATACTTTGCTTGTTGTTGTAAGTTAGAGAATTTCCTTTTAACTTTGCCGATACCATTAGTGCACTCGTGTCTTCCCATATTCTCGCTTTCTATTGGATCTTGACAAGGGAATGTCCGAGTTTTTGCCGTGTAAAGCTAAGTTTTAGGATGAACTTTCACTCGATTTCCACGTGAATAGTTCCAATGCACAAAGGTTATGTTTGCCTATGATCGCTCGTGAGGCTATCTTCCAAAAGTTAGAAATTAGTGGAAGCACTTAGTAGAAAGTTAACCATGCGTTTTTACAACAAAGAAAAAATCCACTTTTACAAACCACCAAAATATTTTCTAATAATTCTTAAAACTAACTTGTTTTCATTTTTCAATGCTTTATTTGAAAACAAGAACTTTCTTTCTTCTTGAACTTTGAAGTCGCATCAAGCTTCCATCGCTCTCCCTCCTTGTGGATACGACCCGTATAGCCACTTCGCTACTACGAAAGAATTGTAAAAGCAGTAACATCAACCCACACCTCCTTCTCTTATTTTAGTGCTTGCTTTTTGCCGATCAGCAACTTAACTCGGCCAAGTGGTTGCGCAAGGAGGAAGTGATGGATGCTCCAGCGCTAGAAAGGGCAGTGCTCGCGACTCCGGCGAGGGTAAGAGGAGGGTATGCGCCCATGGTGTGATGCTCACGGCTGAGGGAGCCGAGGAGGAGGACATGGGCACTAGGATAGTGTAGATCTAGTAGATGGGGCGCTGGTGGAGGTGAAGGCGGGGCTCCGGGCTTCCATAGGGTTGTCGCACATGGCTAGGGCTCGACCTGTGCACAGGGGGAGAAGAGAATGGGGAAAGGGCATGGCTCCGGGGTGGAGTTCGGCCAAGGGGAGGTGGGATGTTGGCCACGGTGGCTCGGCCAAGAGAGAAAGCCATGGAGATGTTAGCGGTAGGGCAAGAAGGATAGGAGGAAAACTTATTAGGGTTTGGGATTAGGTTAATGATAGGGTATAGGATTAAGATTATATTTTGAGAGAATGCATTTTGGGTTATGGGTTTGTGGGTTATGATGATGGATATTGGGTAAGGGTTTTGGTATTGGATGGGCTTGGTTGTGGGCTAAAGAGAAATAAAGGAAAAGGAAGATGGAGAGGAAGGAAGTAATAATAATTATAATAGAAGTAAAAATAAGAATTAGAACAATAATAATCAATAACAATTACATACTAATAACAATCTGAGATAGTTAATAATGATATTAGTAATTCGTAATAATTAAAATAATCTTACTAGATAATAATTTATTTCATAATCTAAAATATATACATGTATTAAAATACTAGTATTTATTTTTAACCATGTATTACAAATACGAGTATTTCAATAGGATGAGGTGTCATTTAAAACTAATCTATATATCCATCTGGATTGTAAGGTTGACACCAGACCGAGGTCCTCAAATGATTTTAGATAATCAGTGGAAACCTTTATTCCACTTTTGTCACTGAAGAGAGTGCAACTGACCAAATACAACAAATACGCTCTGGCAGTGCACTAAATATGTCTGTCTGGGTCTACATCTGTGACACGAGATAACTTCGATTGGAGCTATTTCAATCGAACTAAGGTACCCTAGACCATGCCAAGCTCGTCATCAGCTTCTCGAGATAACACACCAAGTAGGTTGACAAGCAATTCTCAGGCATTTGGTTGTTCTTTTGGGCATGTTCACAGAATGACCATGCACCAATATGCCTGGTTCTCTCTGCTCTCTCTCTCTCTCTCTCTCTCTTTCTAAGGATTAAACCTATATTACCGATTCTGAGGACTACTCCTCCTCCTCTCCCTCTTCGATAAATTCAAATAATGCCTTCTCTTTCCTTTTTCTTTTTCTTTTTTCTTTTTTTCTTTTTTGTTGCTGCTGGATCCGACCTTGAGCGGCCGAATCTAGCCAAGGGGAGCCAGGTGCGACTAAGGGGTGGCTAGATCTAGCCTCTCGGATCCAGTTTCATGACGTCGGAAGGATGATCAGAGCTCATTATGTTTATGTGATGGTCAGCCTCTTGAATCCACTTTACTGACAAAGGGATGATCGGCCTCTCGAATCCACTGATGAAGGAATGAATGACCTCTCAAATCCACTGAGATTTGCTTGCCGACGAAGGGATGGTTAGCCTCTCGAATCCTCTGAGATTTGCTTACTGATGAAGGTACTGATGGCTTGGAGTTTGAATAAAGGAGGCCAAAGGGAGGCCGAATATGGCCTCTTGAACCTGATTTCATGACTGCGAAAGAATGGTAGACTACATCAGTGTCTGCGGTAAGTTTTTCGATGATGATGAGAAGTAGGATCTGGCAAGCGCCTGCAGATCAAGTTGGATCCGTATGAGAGGAGGTTGGACCCAGCTAAGTGCCTGGCACCGACAGATCCAGTCGGATCTATCCGAGCGCCTAGAGCCTCTAGATCTTGACGGATCTGTCGAGGGGACATTGGATCTGGTCTGATGACTTCAGACCTGATGGGGGTGGGGGTGATCTGACCGGGCACCTGTAGATCTGCCCGATGAGAGTAAGGTTTTTGCAGAACTCTAAGATCTAGGAAAGGGCCGGTAAGAGTTAGCCGGGATGTCCAGCCAAGGATGGTTAGTTTTGAACGAGGTTGACTAGTTAGAGATGGCTGAATTTTATGTCGTAGCTGCCATAGTAGGGACATGCCACGAGTTTAGTGATGGGGATGTGGTCATGGGATGATCAAATCAGAGCTCCAGATACTGTATCTGACCTGTAGATGCTGCAAGCGCAGTGAAGGGGGATGTCACGATTTCAGTCGTGGGGCTCCGGTCAAGGAATGACTGGATTTGAGCTGCAGATGTTGTGATGATACTGGCGGGTGAACCGGCCAAGAGATGGACGAGTCCAAGAAGCAGACGACACATTTACAGTGGGGGGTTAAGTCGCTACTAAGTAAAGGCATTCTAGTGGCTTCTGTTTTTTTTTTTGGCGTAGGGGAGAGGAGGAAATTGTGTATAAGTGTTTCAATGCAAATTTGTACTTTCTATCTTAGGGATGCTTCGTTAAATTCTTATTAATGAAACGTGAGGGGTTCTTACCTTACAGTTTTATCTCAAAAAATAATTGGGTTTGTTGCTTTTTGGGGAACTAGGAAGCATCCAGTGACTTGTGGTATTGCTCTATACATGACCTCGTTGCTAAAGTTTTTAATTTTTTTATTTTTCTGAGTAAAAATTTGTAGATTCCACCATGTTTCATTATAGAGAAGAAAATGAAACTTAGACCAAACAATATATGCACAACTCATACCATTGTACAAATATCAAAAGCAAAAAGAAAATTGAGATCGATTGATGGGTCATGGTAGACTATCTGCTAGCCAAGCAAAGATGGGGTCAGAGCTTGGTGATTATGGAATGGCTTGTATTCTCCAGTATCTTTGAACTTTCAAACTTCAAATGTGGCAAGGTGGTTGTACTGAGCCTCAAAGAAAATGGACAGGATAGAACATGGTTTGTATTAGAATTTTTTGTTTTAGTTATTTTTTAATTTTAATGTTGAAGGATCAAACAATGTGTGAGCGTTTCATACATACTTGTACCCTTCTATCTTGAAAATATTTCATTAAATTCTTATTAATGGAATGCCAGAAGATTTTTTTCCTTACAGTTTTGCCCAAAAAAGGAAGACAAGAAAATCATCCTCCCAAAAAACATTCATAATCCTCCCCAAAGATAAAGTGAGGGTGTGATGAAAGGTTAACATAAATAGATTGGTGTTATTAACGAGACGTTATCCTCAAGAACACCGACCACCATTAGAAAAATCCTGGTTGAAAGCACTCGAAGGTGCCCTCTAGTAAAGGTTGTTGCTCCTGCCTTCGAGGAATAAAAGTTAAGTGTACTATACAACACCTGCAAAACAATAAGCAATGCATGTCTAGAACAACAATCATTCCCAGCCCGCCAAACAAACCATAACACATATGCAAAAGCCAAGTTCCTTATGTTAGACTTATTTACATTAAAGTCTAAATTAATTTGGGTCTACACAAGTCTAATTAGATTTATACACCCATCTCTATAAGCCTATATTATTGGACCCAACAAAGAATTGATCAAGCCTAATGGTTTTGGTCTAGACACGTTTCATTTACACATAGTCATGAGTGTATTCAAATTAAGATTTAGGACACATCTACACGTGTGGTGCTTGTATTATCAATTAAGGGTCTAGATCTATGATGAGTTGAACTAGAATTTCTTGATGTTATATATATCATAGGTAGGATTCCCTTTCCACCACTAATCTATTAAAAATCTAATCTCTCTCTTGGAGGCCTTTTATCTCCTCTAAGGATCAAGAGGAGAACTTGGTGGTGGGAGAGAAGAATCCCCTCCCTCAACTCCAGCGTTCTTGAGATCGTGCAACCTTTGGCATTCCTTTCGTGATGAAATCAGGTATGTCTAATCCCTCTTTTCCTTTAGTTTTGCTAAAGAGGCTTTTAGTTATGTGTGGATCTTGTATAGAATAACTATTCGATCTAACAATTGGTATCATGGTCTCCTCTATATTGAATTATCTGGATATAAAGTAAATTTTTTGATCTCGATTAATAAATATCATGAATAAATACTTTCCTTTGACTCAATAAATATTTTGTGTCCCATATATTGAATTAAAATATTAAAGGGATGATTTTATTGAATTTAATATGCATATATTTTTTTATGAAATAATTTTCTATGTGTTATTATTTTAGAATTTTCTTTTTTTCTGAAATTTACAAATAACAAAGCTATGCACCTGGCCTCTTGGCCGCAAGCATGTGCGAGATCATGCATGCATAAAGGCATGAATGCATGTGCGCATGCATGCATAGAAGCATGCATGTGCACCTATGTGCGCATGAACACAACGTGTTGGCGTCAGGCCACCAAGGGCCGGTGGCGATCAAAATGGGAAAAACACATATTTGTTAGAGTTATGGGATTGTTGAGATTAATTTGAGTTTTAGGATTGAGTTCTAATCTATTAAGAAAATTTTGGGATAAAATTCTAACCAAATAATGAGACCTGATCCCAATCAATCTCATACTAAGCTAATCGAATTTTATTCAGTTTATTAAACACGACTCATTAAAGAAACTCATAACTTAATCATTGCGGGTCGAGTCTGATCCAGACGCGATAAGTACTGTAGACCCATTTTGCTAATAGAAACTTCAATTTACCGTTACGGGCTCATCCGACCTTGTTTTGGGCATATAAATTGCCGTTTTGAAGCTTTTGACGAGTGCAACAGTATTACAGGCACTAAATATGACAAAATAGTAGTTATTTAACATAAAATAGGCACTAAAATGTATGTTTACCATGGTTATATATATTCTTACATGCTTCTGGTTCATCAATATTTATTATATTGCTTATATTGCTCTAGCATGATAAATATTGATGTTTACTATAGTTGATAACACACCGATAAATATATATACATGTTCAAGTTAAAGAATTTATAAAAGAGCTTATTTAATTGCATATATAGTTTATGCGGATAATAGCCGGCCCAAAGGAAGACTATTGTTTTGGCCGAATTGTATACGGTGTCAGATACTTGATGTGGGTAATGCAAGTGAGAGAATCTTGGTGTGTGGTAATCGGCTCAAAGGAAGGTTGTCATACTATAGGCCCATAATGTATTACCCTCATCAACTAATCTGACGGCAGAACAAGAATCCAGATGCGTAATTTGTGTGGCTCATACGTGTGACAATCGGCCCAAAGAAAGGTTGTCATTGTGGTTGGGTCATTACATATATTACATGGTCGATATAGATAACTTAAACTTTGAGACTAATCCTATGAAGGGACAGTTGGCCCAAAAGAAGGTTGTTCTTTTATATAGAATATAGGCTTTAGGGTATCTATATTGGGCCAGTGCAGTGTTAGCATATAAAGACACAACTTATTCTGAAAGTTTGACCGGCAGCTCTATCGGTTAAACTGGTTGCATATTCTGAAATTCAATTTTTTTTTGGTTGTTATAGTAGAATTTTGTTAAATGTAATATTTATGTTAAATTGATGAGAAATTATATGCTTATGTAGTCTAAATTGAATGGTACAAACTTTAAAAAGTGGTATGACTATGTAAAAGATCGTTCTTGAATTCATGAACCTAGATTACACCTTAAAAAGTGATGGTCCTCTTCTATCACTAACAAAAGTTCAGTTATAAAAATGGTCAATTATTATAAGTGGGAGAGGTCCAAAAGATGTGTCTACTGGTCATAAAATATTCTATTCCTATAACTATAGATGGTTTTATGCCTTATAAAGGCTAAGAGTTTTCTAGTTGAAATAGCCGACCGATTTATTATATCGGATAAAGTTGAGGGGTCATGCATCTTAGCAAGCTGATAAATATGCACTACAACGCCAAAGAAAACATAAGGGAGTATATTATGAAAATGTCCAATCTTATTTCTAAACTAAAGGCACTGAAATTGGAACTCTTTAAAGAGATTCTAGTGCATTTCATTTTAATCTCTTTTCATATAAAGTATAATCTTTTTTCAAGATTATTTATAATGCTCAAAGAAAAAGTGAAGTCTCATTGAGCTCATAAGTTACTGTGTCCGAAAAGGAGAGAGTTTGAAACAAAAAAAGACTGAAAGTACTCACTTAGCATCTAAATTAGTACTCCTAATAAGGAAAAAAAAAGTAAAACTAAAGAGAGAAACATAAATACCACTAAAGTTGCTGATCTTAAGTGGCAAAAGTGCAGGAGAAGAAGTCTAAGGTCATTACATGCTTCTTCTGCAAGAAAGTAGGCCACCTCAAGTAAGATTGCATAAAGTATCAAAATGACTAATTAAGAAGGGTATATCTTACATTTATGTTTATTTTGAAATTAATTTAGCTTTAGTACCACCCTATACATGGTGGATAAATAATTCACACAAGCAATTCAATGCGAAACTTTCAAACCTAAAAGAGGCAAGCCCAGCTGAACGACACGTATACATGGGTGATAGAATAAAGCTGCAGTTGAAAATGGGTGGAGTTTGTAGACTTAGATTAGATTCTGATTTTTTTATTTTAGATTTGGATGAGACTTTATATGTACCATCCTTTTAGGTGGAATCGTATTTCTATTTCATTATTAGACATATCTGGTTTTATTGTCTCTCTTGATAATGAAATGCTTAGTCTACTTTCCAAATATAAAGTTGTTGGTACTAGAATTCTTATTGATGACTATATAAATGTAAACTTCTTGCTTTATATCTTGAATTTTTTTATGTGAATAGCCTAGGCACTAAGCGAATATTAATTAAAGAAACATTAGAAAGTTTGGTGCTAAACGAAGTTCAGGAGTTTTATATTTGGTGTATACAGACATTTTTGACCCATTTGCTACAACTTTTTGGAATAACTACAGATGCTTTATCATTTTTACAGACGATTACTCTCGTTATGAGTACCTATACTTGATTCATGAGAAATTTCAATCACTAGCCATGTTTAAAATGTATAAAGTTGAAGTTGAAAATTAACTAAATAGAAAGATTAAAGTCGTTAGATCTGATTATGGTGGTTAGTACTATGGCAGATATGACAGATCAGGTAGATGTCCTGGGCCTTTTGCCAATTTTCTGGAAGAGTGTGATATTGTGGCCCAGTACATCATACCAGGGACACCTCATCAAAATGGCATTGTTGAGAGATAAAACCACACATTAAAGGACATAATTAAGAGTATGATAGCTCACATTACACTACTAGAGTCATTATGGAGTGAAATCTTAATGACGACTGTCTACCACCTTAATAGAGTACCTAGCAAAATAGTAACTAAAACCCCATATGAGTTATGGACTGGGAAATCTCTCAGTATTAGACATCTACATGTTTAGGGTTGTCCAGTGGAAGCTTGGCCATATATACCATATGAGAAAATGTTTGACTCAAGGGCAATTAGCTGTTTACTCATAGGGTATTCTGAGAGGTATAAAGGCTTTGGATTTTACTGCCGCTCCATTAAGAACATAAAGATAGATAATGCTAAATTTTTTTAAAGATATTTAGAATAGTAGAAGTCAACTACATAAGTATTTAACATTTCAAGAAGAACAGATTGTTATACCCATAATAACTGTTCCAAATAATGAAGTAGTTGTTCCATTTTAAGATGAAAATACAGTTGTACCCTTACAAGGTGCAGATACAGTTCATCCTAAAGTAGATCCTGCTAATAAGGTAGAACCTGAAAATTTTCAATCACAAGTGCCTAGGATATCAACTAGGGAGGGGAGATCAAACATTGCAAATAACTATAGTTTATCTCTAAGAGCATAAGTTTGACATAGAATTAGAGGATGACCCCACATCCTTGAATGAGGCTAAACTCAGCATTCACTCCACTAAGTGATCAGATGCCATGAAAGATGAGTTAAAATCTATGAAGAACAACAATGTTTGGATTTAGTAGAGTTGCCTAAAGGAAAAAAACCGACTAGTTGTAAATGGGTGTTTAAAACCAAGCGGAATTCGAAATGCAATATCAAAAGGTATAAGGCATGTCTTGTCGCAAATGGATTCACTCAAACAGAGGGTATTGATTATAAAGAGACTTTCTTCCCATTTTTATGAAGGATTCTTTTAGAATTATCATAGCACTAGTGGCCCACTTCGACCTGGAGTTACACCAAATGAATATTAAGACTGTCTTTTTTAATGGTGATATTGAGAAAGAAATTTATATGGTGCAATCAGACAATTTTGAAGCCAAAGGTTCGTAATATTCAGTTTGCAAATTAAAAAAATTCATTTATGGTCTAAAGCAAGTATCCCTTCAATGGTATTTGAAATTTGATTAAGTAATGTCCTTTTCTATATTTTAAGGAGAATATGGCTGATCAGTGCATTTACTATAAATTTGAAGAGAGTGGACTTATATTTCTTGTGCTATATGTGGATGACATTCTACTAGCAAGTAACGATATGATTCTTTTACTTGAGACCAAAAATTCTCTAAAAATATGACCGTTTGCCGGTCGACCGGCTGGTTGACCGACCGACAAGTTATTCTGACCTGCAGTTTGCCCAAAGGCTAGTTTTTTGTAATCTATATAAGGGGATGTTTTAGGTTTTTTACACAAGATTTTGAGAGGGTTTCAAAGCCAGTTTTTCCCATCTCTCTTTGAGGTTCTCTCCACTTGTTTTAGGGCTAATATTTTCATATCAAAAGGAATGGTTTCAAGAGTGCTTTTAAAAGAGAGTTCTTGAGTTTTTCACCACAACTCTATCTTGTTTTTCTCACACCAACTTGAGCTTTCCATTGCTATATCCATCCTGTAGAAGCTTTGTTGTGAGAGTGTATTTAGGTGATCAAAGTGTATAGATCACCAAGTGTTCATCTTGTATTTGAGGAGGCGAACTTGTGGATTCATGTTGTGACGAGTTCTTGTGGGAGCTCGGTGTAGAGGTGCGACCTCAGCAAGCTAGTGTGCTTTGCGAGTGTTATTCTTACGGGAACAAGAGAGGGACTTGTGAATCCAAGAGTTCTAGTGTGAACTTATTGTAGGTGTTACGGCACTGAGTGATCTTGTAGGATCGATTCTAGTGGAAATCCTTCATAGTGTTGAAGGCGGGGACGTAGAGTGATTGGTCGCTAATGTTGCACATTTATTATCATATTCCCATACTTATTATAGAATAAACTCTGCATTGTCCTAATTAAATGTTTAATTTATTTGCAGGCCCATTCCTAAAGGAGAGTGAAGAGAAATGAGCCCAAAAGCCCACCAAATTCTGAATTAAATCAGAATTAATTCGAACTCAGTGAATTAGGGCAAAATCAGAAAGGTTGAAAACTGGTTGAGAAGAATCCTCCCAGAATCGATCGGTTGAAGCAAAGATCAAAGACCATTTCGTCAAAATCTCGGACTTAAACTGCAAATCCAACTGAAGATAAAGCCAGAACGAGAAGCCGGGAAGCTCCACCAATAGGGTGTGGCCACCTGGCCACACCCTGGCCGCGAGAACGTGGCCAAAGCCGTGTTTTCGCAGCTTGGTTAGAGAGTTAGGGGGAGCGTTTGCTCCCCCTATCTTCATATGCTCCTGTAGGTGGGGTTTTGTCTATAAATACTGGGATTTTCAGAGCCTCCAGAGGACGACCATGCAGAGATAGGATTTAGTCCAGTTTTCATTCTTTGTAGTATAGGTTTTTGTTTTCTTTTATGTAATTTTAATTTGTATGTAAGCTTAGGTTAGATTGAGATTCATGTAAGTAAGAGAGAGAGAGGCTTATGTTGAGAGTGACACCGATGTACCCTCTTCCTTTCTTCCATCGTTTCAAGCAATAAAAGGTAATATTTTTTATGTTCTTCTTTACTTTCATTTTCTTCTTCTTCTTTCTACTTTACCTCCTTTGGTTTTGATGAGCATGCAAGTGAATCCAGAAGCATAAGTATAACAATGTCTGTGTGAGTGCCAACGATAATTCATTATGACGTTCTCCTCCTCAAGATCTGTATCACTTCATTCTTGTTCGTCTTGATGATATAATGCAAATGGGGACTGAGCTCGATCCTATGGCTTATGCGTTGAACGCCTCCGAAGCAAGATAGAACATGCAAGGGTTCTAGGTAAGTCATCAACCAAACTAGGTAAGTACTTCTTTAATCTTCTTTCTTTTCTTTTATTTCTTTAGTATAGATCACCACATCTTCCAAATCTTTTTCATTCTTTTTCCATTTCTTTGTACATAGTCATTTTCTGATTTTCTCCACCTTCTCCATCTATCGTTTTCTTTTAACTTTAACTTAACTCTTTTTTCATTTTCATTTCTTAAAACAAAGAAGAACCTTCGTTTTTCTTCACAAAGATTTCAATACAAACCTTGAACGCTTTTATCGCAACCCCTCCTTGTGGATCACGACCCGCATAGCCACTAGCTATTGCGGTAGAATTGAGCACTTGCACATCTCTATTTTTAAGTTCTGAAATTCCGTATTTTTTGTGCAGGTTCAAGCTTCAATCAAGTTTTGGCGCCGTTGCCGGGGAGGGTAACGGGTTTTATTGAATTTTTGAACTAAAACGAATTTTTCTTCTCTGTTGCAGGTTATATGGCAAGAAAAGCAGAAAAAAAAGATTGCAGCAACATATAAGTGGTCTTGGGCCTCTGTTCCAGAAAACAGAGACCAAGTACCCTCTGAATTGCGCGTTCGCTCGGCCCTGGCCGCGTTTTCGCGGCAAGGAAGAGTTCATTACTGACTTTTTTTTGCAGGGCTGCTTGCTTTGCAAAATTATAGTTTTCTGCAAACTTTATTTCTTATATGCCATCACCAGAAGCCTGCTAATAAACCAACAGTAAAACATTTGTTGAAAAGTTAAAAAAATTGATTAGACGTTTGCATTTTAGGCACGTGTCTTTTCAATTCATTTACTTTACTGTTGAAGAGTGCTGGAGCAAGGTACGTTCGCATTGCATTTAGAATAGGACTCATCTCTTGGTTGATTTACATCGCTTTGAGTGAATCTTGTTTGCATATCTTGTACACTTGCACTAACTAATCTTAAGGGCACCACCCATAACAAGATAAGGTGGGGATTTAATCACCCTTCATTGGCCCAAAAATCAGATTCCAAGCACTCACTAACCCAAGCCTAACTAAAATGAGTAGACGTTGGCCCTAGGGACATCTCAGACTCAATTAGGAGATTATCCTAAAAGGAAAGGTGTTGGAATTTGACTCCTGCCAAATTAGTATCTAGGAAGGGGATTAAGGGCCGAAAGCCCGAAGATTGGTGGTTATTTAATTAAGGAACGTCTTTGACGGATAACCTCCCACCAATCTTGCCCTGACCTGGCTGATTAGCTTGTGGTCAAAGTCTGCATTATACCTCCCGTGGACAGTCTAACCAGTTAGGAGTCATCTAGGTCATAGGCCTACCCTAACTTAGTTTAGAATTTTTTCTTTTTATTTGTTTGCTTATTTGTTTGTTTTTTTTCTTTGTTTGTATTCTATTGTGTGATATGGCTTATAATAACAATTTTCCAATTTTAATAGTAATCCATATTACACACCGACCTCTTCTTCGGATATTACCAACCCGGCATATCATAACTTTAACCAACCTAATGTGCCGGATTGGTCTTATCCGAATCAATATAACCCATATCCCTAATCTTATAACCATAATTTTTAGAATAATTTCAACTCTTCACAGAGTCAGTGGGGATTCACCTCCCCCGAGTCCAATTTTCACCAACTTGTCCTCCTTATCCACCTAGTCCACAATATTTCCAAGATTCATACTCAGTTCCACCAGTCCAAAATAGAAAACCATCAATTTTGGAAATGAGTATGCGTGAGTCCAAACAACAATCACAAAATCTGATGGACTCACAATTTCACCACCAATTCCAAGACAACACTTCATCTTTTCAACAAAATGATGAACCAATCAACTATGAAAAGATGCTTGAAGCCATGACTTAGGCTCAAAACGCTCGTAATCGTGACATAGATATGATGGTCCATTCTCTATGTTCCCACCGTTTGACCAGTTCTGATGTCACTAACCATTCTGTTAGAGCCGAAGAGTCATGTTGTTTTGGAAATCAAGGTTCCATTTCAGAACAATCATTTGAACTTGGCCAAACTCCAAATTTTGAAAATGAATTGACAGATTGGCAAGTTATTCCTTTCCTGAAATAGAACTTGAGAATGAATATGATCCTGAACCTCAACTTAGTGATTCAATTCTACTTCCTGATTCAATTATGACTCCGGTGTCTTCACCTGATTTCAATCTTTTTCCCGAGTCAACATTGGATCCTGTGCCAATTCATCATGAAATTGAATCACCCATCTTTGATGATCATATTGAACTTGACCAATTTTACACTTTTGAAAGTCCTACTGATAAATTGACAAGTTCTCATTTTTATGACATTGAACTCAATGAGAAATGTGACCTAGATTCTCAAATCTGTGATCCAGTTCAAATTCCCGAATCAATATTGACTCCTGTTTTGTTACCGGACTTGAGTAATATTTTAGAGTCAGTTTTGACCACACCTATCATTCTTGAACTTGAATCACCAATATTAAGTCGCATTCCATTGTTGGAAAATAAATGTGGACTTGAGTTTCAACTTCTTGACTTAGACCCGCTTCTTGAACCAATCTCGACTCCTGAACCTTTACTTGACTTAAGCCACCTTCTTGAGTTGGTATTAGTTCCTGTACTTCCTGAGTCCAAGTCAATCATTCTATCTTTTCACACTCCATTTTGGGACAAGGCGGTTGACAAATTTGACTCCGAAATTAATTATGGAATTTGAAAATTAGATGGGGTTAAATTTTTAATAAAAATCCTTCATGGATACATCATTTTAATGGGTTATATTAGAGAAATTTCTGATGGGTTCCTCCGAACCCCACGAAAAATCGATTGGGCCGCATTTCGTGGACCAATCAGATCACCACCGGAACCACCACCTTAAGGTAACATTTTCCGTCCCTTTCTTCTTTTTCATGCATCTATGCATTAATTCATACATTGAGGACAATGCATGAGATAGGTGTGGGGGAGGGTTCTAACATAACTTAGGTTTTTCTCTTTATTTAAAATATATATATATTAACATTTTCTTTATTTTTAAAAACTTTTTGAAAATAGAAACAATATTTTGATATATTTTTTGTAAGAAATTAAGTCAATTTTAAGGAATAGGAAAATCAAAATTAGGATTTCTTAAATTTGGTCAAAATAAGATTATTTGTTTGATTTTTAGGGTTAGGAAGATAATTTGTCAAAGTAATTTAGTCTTGATCTTTACCTTAATGAAATATGCACACTTCATACACTTACACACTTAGGGTTCAAAAACAAAGATTCTTATGCCTTATATATAAAATAAAGAAAAAAAAGAAAAAAAATATCTATGAAAGATGAACGAATCTAATTATTGATTAGCTAGGTACTTTGGCCTAAGCAAGCCTTAGTATTTATGCGAAAGATGATTAGATAAGTTTGAGAAAAAATATATATAAAAATCCTCTGATTAAGCTGGGTATTTGTGCCTAATTAAGCATAAGTATTCACGCCTAAAAGGGGTTCAAATAATAAAATCCTTAGTTTTGTGGCCTTGTTTGCTCTAGTCCCTAAGTCCTTGGGGTGTTTTCTCACCTGGTGGCCTAAGACCGTTTGATTTGGGAGTCATCAATTAAGGCTCGTTACATGGGCAGATTAGAAAGCCTAATAGAACTAAGGAATAATTCCACAAAAAAATATATATATATAAATAAATAAGGCATAAGAGTTAGAGTTAATGAACCATTAGTCAAAATTTTCACAGTCACAAGGTGCATATGACTTATGGTAAAGTAATAGACTAGATGAAAAGTACAATTTGACTCCTTACTTTGATTGATAACAAATTTTTGAATAGAGACTAAGTTTAGGAATAAAAATTCAGTTTTCCTATAACTTATAGATTACTTAAATCTTACAATTATATTTCAAATATTTTTCTCTTTCAAAATCGAAAATACTAACTCTTTGTTTCTCTTTCTTTATGGATTTTGTGGGTGTAATCCACTGAAAACCCTCACGAGACAAAACTCATCCTCTAGGGGAAACCTAGAGGTTTAACGGCTTGTTGCACATGCTCAGTGCAATCGCGTGACCTGCGAAAGTGGCCTAATAACCCTTAGTATAGTTTAGTTATTTTGCTCGAGGACGAGCAAAAGATAGGTATGGGGGTGTGATTGGTCGCTAATATTGCACATTTATTATCATATTCCCATACTTATTATAGAATAAACTCTGCATTGTCCTAATTAAATGTTTAATTTATTTGCAGGCCCATTCCTAAAGGAGAGTGAAGAGAAATGAGCCCCAAAGCCCACCAAATTCTGAATTAAATCAGAATTAATTTGAACTCAGTGAATCAGGGCAAAATCAGAGAGGTTGAAAATCGGTTGAGAAGAATCCTCCCAGAATCGATCGTTGAAGCAAAGATCAAAGGCCATTTCGTCAAAATCTCGGACTTAAACTGCAAATCCAACTGAAGATAAAGCCAGAACGAGAAGCTGGGAAGCTCCACCAACAGGATGTGGCCACCTGGCCACACCCTGGCTGCGGAAACGCGGCCAAAGCCGCGTTTCCGCGGCTTGGTTAGAGAGTTAATGGGAGCGTTTGCTCCCCCTATCTTCATACGCTACTGTAGGTGGGGTTTTGCCTATAAATACTGGGATTTTTAGAGCCTCCAGAGGACGACCATGCAGATATAGGATTTAGTCCAGTTTTCATTCTTTGTAGTATAGGTTTTTGTTTTCTTTTTATGTAATTTTAATTTGTATGTAAGCTTAGGTTAGATTGAGATTCATGTAAGTAAGAGAGAGAGTCTTATGTTGAGAGTGACACCGATGTACCCTCTTCCTTTCTTCCATCGTTTCAAGCAATAAAAGGTAATATTTTTTATGTTCTTCTTTACTTTCATTTTCTTCTTCTTCTTTCTACTTTACCTCCTTTGGTTTTGATGAGCATGCAAGTGAATCCAGAAGCATAAGTATAACAATGTCTGTGTGAGTGCCAACGATAATTCATTATGACGTTCTCCTCCTCAAGATCCGTATCACTTCATTCTTGTTCGTCTTGATGATATAATGCAAATGGGGACTGAGCTCGATCCTATGGCTTATGCATTGAACGCCTCCGAAGCAAGATAGAACATGCAAGGGTTCTAGGTAAGTCATCAACCAAACTAGGTAAGTACTTCTTTAATCTTCTTTCTTTTCTTTTATTTCTTTAGTATAGATCACCACATCTTCCAAATCTTTTTCATTCTTTTTCCATTTCTTTGTACATAGTCATTTTCTGATTTTCTCCACCTTCTCCATCTATCTTTTTCTTTTTAACTTTAACTTAACTCTTTTTTCATTTTCATTTCTTAAAACAAAGAAGAACCTTCGTTTTTCTTCACAAAGATTTCAATACAAACCTTGAACGCTTTTATCGCAAACCCTCCTTGTGGATCACGACCCGCATAGCCACTTGTTATTGCGGTAGAATTGAGCACTTGCACATCTCTATTTTTAAGTTCTGAAATTCCGTATTTTTTGTGCAGGTTCAAGCTTCAAGCATAGAGCAAGGGTGCTCGAATCTCGAAACAATTCTCCTGTGTTTGCGATTGCTCTCTCTCTCTCTCACTTGTGTTTATATATCTTGCATGCTTATATTGTTTATCCCTTTATATGCTTTATATACTTGTGTTTAATTGATGTATGCTTGGGATTGTTTGCTCACACTTGTATTCAACTAAGAGAGCCATAGTGGCACCTCAACTCTTAATCTAGAGGAATCTTGAGGAGATAGTTCGGAGCCTTTAACTGAGAATTCGGTTACACTCTTGTGTTATACCTTGTTCGTTATCTTAATAGCTTTGGTTTGCATAAATAGTTTTTAATTCCGCATCATTTGCATTAGATTAGCTAGTGCACCTATTCACCCCCCCTCTAGGTTTATTTTCAATTGGTATCAGAACTTGGTGCTCTTGACTTGGGTCTAACAACCTTGAGTTAAAGATCCTCTTTTTAGTTAATCACAATATTTATTTACACACACATATGAATTTCATGACTCCTCCCATGTTTGACATTCTTAACATCCAAACTTGGAAAGTTAAGAAGTCTATGTACCTCAAAGCACTAGGAATTCATGTTTATCTTGCCACCACTAAAAATTCATATCGTTTAAATGGCAAACATCTAGAGGCTAATGCAAAAGCCATCCATAGTTTAAAGAGTACCCTAAATGATGATTATTTATCTAGGGTTTCTAACTTTAATTCGGATTTTGTAGTATGAAACATGAAAGGGACACCTAGAGGGGGGGTGAATAGGTGTTTGTGCTAATCTAAAACTAAATGCAAAACTAAGTGCGCTAAATGCGAAAGCTAATGCAAATCTTGCACAAACTTAATACAACACAACAAGTGTAGCCGAATTCCCCGTGAAGGGCTCTGGACTAACTCCTCTTGATTCCCCTTGAATGGGTTGAGGTGCTATGTGAAGCTCTTGTTGGTTAAGTATAAGTTAGGCACACACACAAGCAAGCCAAGCAAATAAGGATGAATAGCAATAAGAATATATGCAAGGCAACACAAGCAAATAGATATGTATGATATGAATGATGCTTTGCACAAATAAATGAGAGAGAGAGAGAGTTGAGAGATATTGGATCAAACGCAAACACACGGATATGTTTCGAGGTTCGAGCCCCAAGCTCTACATCCCCGCCTACACCACCGTGTAGGATTTTCAATCCACTATAGGAGTACCGAACTCCTCTCTCAATCCTTACAAAGCCACCGAGGCTATACAACCACAATCCACCTCTACCGAAGAGGGATAAGACCCGTAGCAATACAAACACAATCACCTCTACCGAAGAGGGATCCAACTACAATACCACTCCGATCAACCTCTACCAAAGAGGGATACAACAAAAGCAAGGAGGGTTTACAACTTTGAGGCTTAACCTCAAACACTTCTCTTTTCTCTCTTTTCCACAAAACAAATAATCCTAATAGATTAGGATAGAAGATAGCTCAAGTGTGAAAAAACTAGGTGTTTTTGAAAATAAGCAACAAAGAAAAACACTTGGGAAAATTCTTGCAAAAGATATAGAATGAAAACCAAGACAAATCTCCCAAAATCCTCTTTTCTTTGATTTTTCCAAAAACCTAAAACAATAAAGATTGAAAGATTAAAGCCCCAAATACTTTTGAAAACTCTTTAAAAACACTTAAGAAGGTCTGAAATTTTTGCACTTGAAAACTTCTACAAAAACTATGAAGAGATGGGGTATATATAGCCCCAATACAAAACTAGCCGTTAGAGCTGAGCTGACAGCTCTGACAGGCAATGGTCGACCGGCCCGGTCGACCGCCAACGGTCGAAAATATGACCGTTGGGCAACCACGGTCGACCGGCCCGGTCGACCCAAACAAACAGAGAGCACTGTAAGTGCTCCGGTCGACCCGAGCGGTCGACCGTCCCAGTGCCTCCAAACGTGCACAGATTTGTGCACGTCGGTCGACCGGCCCGGTCGACCGACTTCACCCAAGTCGACTAGGTCAGGATGACTAGTCGACTGATTGAAGCCTGGAACAGAAACCTGGGTCAGAAAAACACTGTAAAATATTTTTCTAAAAATCTTTTAACACTTCTAAAAATCACCAAAATAGTTTTATCATTTTATATGGAAACACAAACTTGTGATAAAAATTTCAAGACATATATCAATCATATAAATTCATTTTTGAGTCTTGTAAAGTTTATCAAAAACCAACACTTGTATTTTTATCAAACTTGATTTTTCAATACATGAATAGGAATATCAAAATAAGTTTGTCTAGCAAGTTAAAGCATGTATGTATAACTAGAATACATCTACTATACATATAAAACATGTAAACTTGTTTTGATCTACTATTCATGAAAACCAAATCCAAAACATAAAACTTTTTGTGTGTTGTGCACTTGAGCATATCAACTATACTAAGCTTTACAAATATGGATCTAAAACACACTATCTAAACTATGAATACCTAAGTCTTCTTGACGATCTTCATCTTCAAGTAGACTTGCTCCAAAACTCCATCCATGGGCTAGGCAATGTGTGATCTTGACGCTTTGGCCCTGGAATCATCATGAAAAGCTTCTAAACACCTTGTTGAAGCTAATCACCAACTAATATCTAGGTTAATGATCTGAAACTTAAACAACACAAGATTATTAGTAAACATAACTACATGAGTTAATCATCATCAAAACTAGAGTTGAAGGCCTTTGGGCCAACAATCTCCCCCTTTTTGATGATGACAAAACTCATGGAGTTATATATGCATGGATTAAAGTTAAGCTTCAAAGAAGCTCCCCCTTAACTCATGCATAGATATAAATAATAAGATATGGAAATGAAGCACATGAATATGTATGCAAGTATGGAGATAAAACATGCAACAAGCATAAATCAAAATCTTTTTCTCCTATTTGCAATACAAAAACATATATGCATAAATAACAAAGAAGACAAATACTTCTCCCCCTTAAGCAATGAAAATATGCATATAAACTCAAATACTTCTCCCCCTTTTTGTCAATCATCAACAAAGGGTTCAAAGTAAAATCAAATCAAACAAATTTTCCTCCCCCTTTTTGTCAAACAAAAAGATCAAGAAGGGGTTAAACAATCCAAACAATAAAATGAGGGGTAAAAATCTTTCTCCCCTTTTAAGTCAATTAAAACAATAAAACAATGTTCTCCCTCTTTTGTCTAAAACAAAAACAAGGTCAATAAGGGGTGACTATAAACAACATGATATCAATAGATAAATATGTCAATGAAGCATCTTGATATCAATAGAAAATAAACAAAGATCAATAGATGTTATATGCTATATACATTCATGAAGAGGAAGACGCTAAGTTAGCTTCCCTACACATATGCATTACATGAAAGAGGGATGTTAAGCCCTAATTCACATAACACACACTATGTAATGCATAAGAGGAGATGTGAAGCTCCCCTACACACGTGTACCACATAACGAAGAGATGTTAAGCTCTTCAATACAAGATACACTCATCATGAATCTATATGCATATAGTCAATACAAATCAAAACTTTTGTATTTTTCTTAAAAAAAATTTTAGATACCAATTTTAAGTAAAAACACATGAAACATCTTGATATCAATTGAAATTAAACATAATAAATTTTGAATGTCTAAACAAAATTTTGATACCAATTGTAAATAATTTTCATATTAAACATATGATACCAATATTAAATTTTCAATCATAAAGTAAGGGAGTGGGAAACAAATACCAATTGAAGAATCACCAATTGAAAGACAAAATTAAATTTTCTCCCCCTTTATGAAATACCAACTAAAAAGATGCATGGGCTTGATACCAATTTAAAAGTAATCAATTGAAACAAATTGAACCTCAAGCACTAGCATAAACAAGATTTTGTGAAAAATTTATATCTTAAGCACAAATAAAACAAGTATATGTGTATGAAATAGAATGAGTACCAATCACCAATAGATGATACCAATTGAAAATATACATACACAATAAACATATGAGTATACACAAAGGTCAAAATGATACCAATTGAAAGAGTTCAATGATACCAATTGACATAACAATAAAAGTATGGTATAACTCATATAATCTACCACCCAATCATGGTTCAAGTTTAAAATGATTTTCATAGTAAAGCATACATGAACATGATCTCCCTTCCAACCGCCCTTAGATGGTAGGGGTTTTCAAAAATAGATTTGAAAATAAGCTTAGTTTGAAAATCACTACCAAATTGAAGAATACTGTAACTAGTTATAAATAGAAAGATTTGTTAACTATTGCGGAATCCTTCAAGTAAGGAATAAAACAAAATCGTTTTCATGAAATAAGAAATCCACATGAAAATCAACACTCTAATTCAATTAAGCATAATTTTGACTCATGAAAACAAAACATGAGCAAGTAATAAAAGTGAGTGTACAAATATAGTGTGAATATCATAATCATGAAAATTTCATTAAGCTCAATTATTTCTTTAAACATGAAAACATGAATACATGAAAATATGAAAATCATCTAAACTATTTAATCTTCAAGGCATATGTATGTCCTATACAAACTAAAGTATACATACATATCCAAACACAACGAGTCCACAAAATATGTGCATTAAGGCACCTGGCTCAAAAAGATAAACATGTATATCTAATAGTTTGGACAAGATAGACATATACATAAAGTTAAACAATTAATCACAAAAGACAAGAAAAAAACTAAATCTTCATCAAAACAAATTTCATTTCAAGGTATATGTATGAATTATCAACACAATAAGTATACATACATATCCCTAAACACAATTGAGTTCATATATATAGATTTGCATGAAAGGCAAATGACTCAAGGGTATACATGTATATCTTAAAGTTTGGTAAAATACACATATACATGAATTGAAAACTTATACACATAAAACAAATCAAAAATGGAATACAAGTTTGAAATGTATGAATCATCAAAACTAGACTATACTAGCACATCTAATGGGTTCAAATAAGCAATCAAGCTCAAACATATATAAATTTATTTGTGGCCCACTATATGCACAAGTATAAATCCTAGTCTTAATGAAAACTAACATCTAAACAAGTAATCTTAACATGGAGCATCAAAATACAATATAAAAATCATCATGATAAAACTAAAACATGATTACTATATAAATTCACATGTATTAGATTCATGATGTACATTATAGCTTAAACAAAAGTGAGAACACTAAGAATGGGTTCATGCAAGCATGTGTGTCTCAAATACTATACATGTATGTCAAGGATCTAATAATCATGGCATTTACATACTAATCCATAGACAATGAAACATGATATAAAACATCAAAACATGCTAAAAATTTTAATTATGAAAGCATGTAAATAATAAATGGGAGTAAAAGATTGTTACCAAAACCGAAGAAGCAACTCTCCTTATCTCCAAACCATGGTGGTCATCTCCACCAAACTTCCCTTGAAAGTGATGCATTCATTTAATCTCCTTTAAGCACGGAACGCATCCACTCCAAGGTGTCATCACTCTCACGTCATGTGAGAGCCCACACCTACATCAAAATAATAGGAGGGGTGGTCTTTGGTACCCATATCTTTTTGGGCCCATGGGGGTTAGTACCTTCTCTAACCCAAACAAACTTCTTTGCTAAATTCTCAACATGTAGACGATCATAACAAAATTTAGCAAGATGGCCTTTACGGTCACAATGTGTACATGTGTACACATGAGCATACATGTGTTGATGGTGTCCGTGTGGAGCATGTGTATGCCGTGGAGGGTGTGCATGCATAAAAGTTGGAACTTGTTTCTTACGAACCAAGGTTTCCAAGTGTGTATGGTTCTTAGCACATTGGCTCATAGTGGAGCCCAAACAGTCCATTTTCTTTTTCAACATGTTTATATCATTTTTAATAGAAGAAGTGGAGCATGCAAGGGTGATCTAGGTGAAACTACCCTAGCATGGCAAACATGTTCATCAATCTTATTTTTCAAAACAACATTTTTCTTTAAACAAATATCTAAATCATTTGAAATAGAAATAATTGTTTTAAAAGCAACATTCTCTTTTAAAACAAATTCAATTTTTGAAGACAAGTTTTCATTTTTCTTCAAAATTGTTTCACAATTATTTTTAGACTTTAAAAATTTATTTTCTTTAAGTGCAAGATCTAATTGAGATCTTAATGCATCTCTTTCATTATAGACCTCAACTTCTCTTGCAAAACACAATCAAGTCTAGAATGCAAACTCTTATTTTTCTTTTTCAATTTCTAGACTTTTCTTTTTCAAAATCTTATATTTTTCTATTAAGTTTTCACACACAATGGATAGTTCTTCATTCAAAGCATGTGGATCAACAAAATCATTTGAAGAACTAGCACAATCATCATTATCTAAGTGGGTTCCGAATGTACCTCAAGGGAGTTATTCCCTTGGACCATGAAGCATTGTGACTCGGACTCTCCACTAGATTCCTCCGGTTGGTTTGGCACTTGAAGCTCGGAGGTGGTGGTTGTTGTTGTCAATTTGTTCCACACTGCAAAGGCGGAATCAATGTTAGAAACACAGATAAGATAATCTTTAGATAATGTGCTTCTAATGGCCTCTAGGGATTATGCATTGGCCCCTATATGATTGCTATCACTAAGGAAGGATTCCTTAGTAATGGCAAGGTAAACTTTATGACCTAGGGTTTGTAAATAAACGGTCATCCTAATCTTCCAAACATGAATGTTGGAAGGGTCAAACATAGGTGGGGTCATGAAAGCCATGGTAAACTAAATGTGTGCAAGCAAGCAAATGCAAACAAAAGATTAGCAACCAAAAGGATCTCACTCCTAGGATGTTAAGCCTAAGTATCAGGAGCACTAGCTCTGATACCAATTGAAAGGGACACCTAGAGGGGGGGGTGAATAGGTGTTTGTGCTAATCTAAAACTAAATGCAAAACTAAGTGCGCTAAATGCGGAAGCTAATGCAAATCTTACACAAACTTAATACAACACAACAAGTGTAGCCGAATTCCCCGTGAAGGGCTCTGGACTAACTCCTCTTGATTCCCCTTGAATGGGTTGAGGTGCTATGTGAAGCTCTTGTTGGTTAAGTATAAGTTAGGCACACACACAAGCAAGCCAAGCAAATAAGGATGAATAGCAATAAGAATATATGCAAGGCAACACAAGCAAATAGATATGTATGATATGAATGATGCTTTGCACAAATAAATGAGAGAGAGAGTTGAGAGATATTGGATCAAACGCAAACACACGGATATATTTCGAGGTTCGAGCCCCTAGCTCTACATCCCCGCCTACACCACCGTGTAGGATTTCCAATCCACTATAGGAGTACCGAACTTCTCTCTCAATCCTTACAAAGCCACCGAGGCTATACAACCACAATCCACCTCTACCGAAGAGGGATAAGGCCTGTAACCAATACAAACACAATCACCTCTACCGAAGAGGGATCCAACCACAATACCACTCCGATCAACCTCTACCAAAGAGGGATACAACAAAAGCAAGGAGGATTTACAACTTAGAGGCTTAACCTCAAACACTTCTCTTTTTCTCTTTTCCACAAAAAAAATAATCCTAATAGATTAGGATAGAAGATAGCTCAAGTGTGAAAAAACTAGGTGTTTTTGGAAATAAGCAACAAAGAAAAACACTTGGGAAAATTCTTGCAAAAGATATAGAATGAAAACCAAGACAAATCTCCCAAAATCCTCTTTTCTTTAATTTTTCCAAAAACCTAAAACAATAAAGATTGAAAGATTAAAGCCCCAAATACTTTTGAAAACTCTTTAAAAACACTTAAGAAGGTCTAGAATTTTTGCACTTGAAAACTTCTACAAAAACTATGAAGAGATGGGGTATATATATAGCCCCAATACAAAACTAGCCGTTAGAGCTGAGCTGGCAGCTCTGACAGGCAACGGTCGACCGGCCCGGTCGACCACCAACGGTCGAAAATATGACCGTTGGGCAACCACGGTCGACCGGCCCGGTCGACCCAAACAAACAGAGAGCACTGTAAGTGCTCCGGTCGACCCGAGCGGTCGACCGTCCCAGTGCCTCCAAACGTGCACAGATTTGTGCACGTCGGCCGACCGGCCCGGTCGACCGACTTCACCCAAGTCGACTAGGTCAGGATGACTAGTCGACTGATTGAAGCCTGGAACAGAAACCTGGGTCAGAAAAACACTGTAAAATATTTTTCTAAAAATCCTTTAACACTTCTAAAAATCACCAAAAATAGTTTTATCATTTTATATGGAAACACAAACTTGTGATAAAAATTTCAAGACATATATCAATCATATAAATTCATTTTTGAGTCTTGTAAAGTTTATCAAAAACCAACACTTGTATTTTTATCAAACTTGATTTTTCAATACATGAATAGGAATATCAAAATAAGTTTGTCTAGCAAGTTAAAGCATGTATGTATAACTAGAATACATCTACTATACATATAAAACATGTAAACTTGTTTTGATCTACTATTCATGAAAACCAAATCCAAAACATAAAACTTTTGTGTGTTGTGCACTTGAGCATATCAACTATACTAAGCTTTACAAATATGGATCTAAAACACACTATCTAAACTATAGATACCTAAGTCTTCTTGACGATCTTCATTTTCAAGTAGACTTGCTCCAAAACTCCATCCATGGGCTAGGCAATGTGTGATCGTGACGCTTTGGCCTTGGAATCATCATGAAAAGCTTCTAAACACCTTGTTGAAGCTAATCACCAACTAATATCTTGGTTAATGATCTGAAACTTAAACAACACAAGATTATTAGTAAACATAACTACATGAGTTAATCATCATCAAAACTAGAGTGGAAGGCCTTTGGGCCAACAAAACACACTTGTCTCCCTTGGGGAACAAAAGCAATACTATATGGGGAGTAACTCGGCTGATGGAAGTGAAGCTTCTAACATACGCTATATGGTCCAAGGGGATAACCCCCTTGAGATAAATTCTGAATCCGAGGTAGAAAAATATATTGACATGCCTTATGATGAGCTTGCATATTCTTGTCAAAAACTTCTTGAAAAAAATAAATTGTTGAAGAAAGAAAAAGATTCTTTTAAAAATAAATTTGAAATTATTTCAAAAGAAAATAAATTTTTGAAAAAGGAGAATATTTTCTTGTCTTCAAAATTAAATGATATTTGTAAAGGAAACAATTCTTTGAAAAATAAAATTATTTTGGTGGAAAAAGAAAAAGAGATTGTTTCGGAAGAAAATAACTTTTTGAAAAGAAATTTTGTTTAAAAGAAAAAGAAAATATTTCTAAAAAGAAAAAGATTGTTGATTCTCATGCTCTTGTCTCTTCTTTCAAAATTAACAATGATATTTGCATTATGAAGAACATTAATTGTTTGGGCTCCACTTTGAGCCAATGTGCATTTAATCACTCTAAATTGGAATCTATGTTTCGTAAGAAAAAATTTCACTTGTTCATGCATAAACCCACGGCAAACATATGCACACCATGCTCACACTCACACCACTCAAATGCATGTTAGAGTGTACACATGTACACATTGTGGCCGCAAAGGCCATCTTGCAAGATTTTGCTTTGATAGATTAAATTCTATAAATTTTACAAATAATAATGTTTGGGTTCCATTTGTTTCTAACCCATGTGGGGTACCAAAATTCTCACCTTTTATTTTTGATATAGGTGTGGGCTCTCATATGATGTGAGAGATATGGTGCCTTGATGGTGGATACGTTTGAGCTTAATGGACACTACATTGAATGCATCACTATCAAGAAAGTTTGGTGGGAGGACCACTATGGTTTGGAGACTTAGAGAATAGTTCATATGATTTGGTAACTATCTCTAAACTCGTATTTAAATTTACATGCTTTTACATTGATGATTTTTAGCATGTTATGGTTTTAATGCTCATTATGTTAAATGCAATGTTATTAGATAAGTGATATACATAGATAGTCTTTGAGACACACCCATGTTTATATGGATTCATATTTTGTGTTCTCACTAGTGTTTAACTGCTATGTATATGCTAGTTCTAAAACACGTGCATTTGGCTTAATGATTATGTTTGTTTGTACTTCATGTGGTGATTACTTATATAGATGTAGTTTTCATTAAAACTTGTGTTTATGCTTATACAAATAGTGAGCTACACTTGATTATTGTATGTTTGTGCTTCATTGCTCTCTTGTACTCATTATATGTACTTGTATAACCTAGTTTTGATGATTCTTTCATTTATACACGTTTTCTCTATTTTTGTACATATTTTGTGATGGTACACATATTTTGCATTCTTTTTATTACACTCCTACATTTATCGTGTAATAAATCTGCTAATTTTCTTATCTTACATATCTATTTTGCAGAAGATAATAATGAAGAGAAAGAGAATTAAACTAAATAAATACCAGTTAAAATCAGATTTAATTGGAACTATTGTGTTAGCTGAGGATGATCCCAGATCTAGTTAGAACAAATCAAGGATTGGGGCAAATTTTCAGCTGAAGATCAGAGCAAATCAGAAAGATAACATCAAATAGAAACCGGTAAAATTCAGATTTCTATAAATCCATTTTAGTTAGCTAAAGATCAACCGAGGATAATATCAATACAGAGAGATAAATGGATAGAGAGAAGATCAACGGATGAGATGAAGTAAGTTTGACTCAGATTCTGACTGGATACATTTAGTATTTGAATCATAACTTTCGCTACCGAATCTCAAATCTAATGATTCAAGATGATCCAGAAAAAATACTTACAGGGATACAACTCTTATGTTGATTATTATTTCTAATTCTGTTATTTGATAAGTGATATTCAGCAATCAACACGCCAACAAACTGCAGATCAGAACTGAATATCCACATCTAATCAAGTTTGGTGATAAGGGGACGATTCAAATTCAGAAATAGCCAGCTTTCCCTATCTTCATACTCCTCTAACCTCTGCATTTCTTCTATAAATACTTACAATCTCAAAGGCAAAGGGGCAACGACCAAGCAGAGAGTAGAACTTAGGCTAATTTGTAGTTTGTAACTTAGATTTTTAGTTTTCTTTCATGTAATTTTTGTTTTATTTATGTAACTGAGAGGAGAGGAGACTTTCATGGAGAAATGAGAGAAAGCTTGTACTGAAGGTGACACCGGTGTAAGTGATCTTTTCTTCCATTGTTACTTGAATCGAATCGAGGTTTCTTTTTCTTTTCTATTCTTGTTTTTGTTCGCTTCCCTCTTCTGTGTTTGTGGATCCAAATGAAACTGATAGTCTCGAAGTTGCCTTGTCCTTGCAAGTGCCATTGATGTCTTATGGTGATGGATATCCATTTCTTTAGTAGTATAACTCGCCCCTTCGTTTTATAGTGTAAATCGAGAATGGGGAAGATCTCATCTGCCATGCTTCGTTTGCCTTCAAGTAAAGGTACATCGTCGATACCGGTAAAAGGTAAGCAGGCGCCGAAGAGGTACGTATATTTTTTAGGTTTTAGTTTTTCTTCCTTTTCTTGTAACTTTTAGTGTAGATCACCAATACCATAATCACCAAATCTCTTTCACACTTTTTCAATTTTTTTGTACATATCACTTCTATTTTCTCCACCTTCTCTATCTACCATTTTCTTTCTAACTTCATTGTAATTTATTTTCATTTTCTTTTAAAAAACTAAAAGAAGAATTTTAACCATTCTTTGTAGCATAAAAGAGAACTTATTAAACAGCTTCCATCGCTAGTCCCTCCTTGTGGATCACGACCCGCATAGCCACTTGCTATAGCGGTAGAATTGAGTAACTTGCACTCTTTATTCTAAATCTGAAATTCTGTATTTTTTTGTGCAGGTTAAATCTCAATCAAATTTTTGCATCGTTGCTGGGGAGGGACGGTAAGTTATTCTCCTTTTAGATTTACATTTTTGGTTAACTTTCTTCTTTGTTTTTGGTGTACAGACTTAACAACAAGGAATATCTGCTGTAGTGGACATATAAGTGGCCCTGGACTCTGCTCAAGAAAGCAGAGCCTAGAAGCCCTCAGATTTGCTACATTCATATGGCAATCTGAGTGAACTACTAACCTGAATTTTCTGCAAGTTGGCTGAATTGCATAATTTAAATATCTGTAGCATTTATCTCCTTGTTTGACTAATTGTATATATATTTCTAACACAACTGTAAAAAGTTGATTGTAAATGCTAAAAATGATTTAGACTTTGCATTTAGGCACGTGTCTATTTCATTACATTTTCTATTTACAGTTGAAGAGTGCCGGAGCCAAGGTATGTGTGCATAGCATTTAGTATAAGATTCATTCTTGTATGAAACATTGCTTGAGTGCTACTTTTTTCTATATACTTGTACACTGCACTAAATTGATTTAAGGACTTGTCCTATAAACAAGATAAGGTGGGGAAGTCATTACCCTCCCTTAGCCCACAAACAATCTCCTCACTCACTAACCCAAACCTAATTAAAACAGAGTAGACGTTGGCCCTAGGGACGTCTCGGACTCAAATAGGAGACTGACCTAAGGGGGAAGTTGATTTGAATCTGACTCTTGCCAAATCGGTGACTAAGGCTGGGGATTGAGGGACGAACCCCGAATGCTGGTGGTTTGGCTTAATTAGGCCCGTCGCTTCTGTGCGGATATGTCCCACCAATCTTGCCCCTACCTGGCCGATTAACTTGTGGTCAGATTCAACAATATACCCCCCGTGGACAGTCTAACCAGTTAGGAGTCGTCTAGGTCTAAGGTTTACCCTAAGTTAGATTAGATTTTTTTTTCTTTTTATTTGTTTGCTTATTTGTTTGTTTTTTTTCTTTGTTTGTGTTTTCTTGTGTGATATGGCTTATAACAACAATTTTTTTAATTTTAATGGTAATCCATATTACACACCAACCTCTTTTTCGGATATTACCAACCCAGCATATCATAACTTTAACCAACATAGTGTGCCGGATTGGTCTTATCCGAATCAATATAACCCATACCCCCAATCTTATGACTATAATTTTCAGAATAATTTCAACTCTTCACAGAGTCAATGGGGATTCATCTCCCTCGAGTCTAATTTTCAACCAACTTGTCCTCCTTATCCTCCTTGTCCACAATATTTTCAAGATTCATACTCAGTTCCACCAGTCCAAAATAGAAAACCATCAATTTTGAAAATGAGTATGCGTGAGTCCAAACAACAATTATAAAATCTGACGGACTCACAATTTCACTACCAATTTCAAAACAACACTTCATCTTTTCAAGTCCAATCGCAACAATATGATGAACCAATCAACTATGAAAAGATGCTTGAAGCCATGACTCAGGCTCAAAACGCTCGTAATCATGACATAGATATGATGGTCCAAACTCTCCGTTCTCACCGTTTGACCATTCCTGATGCACTAACCATTCTGTTAGAGCCGACGAATCATGTTGTTTTGGAAAACAAGATTCCATTTCAGCACAATCATTTGAACTTGCCCAAACTCCAAATTTTGAAAATGACATTGACAGTTGGGCAAGTTATTTCTTTCCTGAAATGGAACTTGAGAATGAATATGATCCTGAACCTCAATCAATTTTGATTCAATTCTACTTCCTGATTCAATAATAACTCCGGTGTCTTCACCTGATTTCAATCTTTTTCCCGAGTCAACATTGGATCCTGTGCCAATTCATAATGAAATTGAATCGCCCATCATTGATGATCATCATATTGAACTTGACCAATTTCATACTTTTGAAAGTCCCATTGACAAATTGGCAAGTTCTCATTTTTATGAAATTGAACTCAATGAGAAATGTGACCTAGATTCTCAAATTTGTGATCCAGTTCAAATTCCCGAATCAATATTGACTCTTGTTTTGTTACCGAACTTGAGTAATATTTTAGAGTCAGTTTTGATTCCCACACCTATCATTCTTGAACTTGAATCACCAATATTAAGTCACATTCCATTGTGAGAAACTGAATGTAGACTTGAGTTTCAACTACTTGATTTGGACCCACTTTCTGAACCAATCTCGGCTTCTGAACCTTTACTTGACTTAAGTCACTTTCCGAAGTCGGTGTTAGTTTTCGTACTTTCTAAGTCCAAGTCAATCATTCTATCTTTTCACACTCCATTTTGGGACAAGGCGATGGACAAAATTGACTCCAAAATTAATTATGAAATTTGAAAATTAGATGGGGTTAAATTTTTAATAAAAACCGTTCATATATGCATCATTTTTGTGAGTTATTTAAGAGAGATTTCTGGTGGGTTCCTCCGAGTTCCACGAAAATTCGATTGGGCTGCATTTCGTGGACCAATCAGACCACCACCGGAACTACCACCTTAAGATAATATTTTCCTTTCCTTTCTTCTTTTTCATGCATCTATGCATTAATTCATACATTGAGGACAATGCATGAGATAGGTGTGGGGGAGGGTCTAACATAACTAAGGTTTTATTTTAAAAATAAAAAAAGAAAATAAAAAATTATTAACATTTTCTTTACTTTTAAAAAACTATTTAAAAATAGAAACAATATTTTGACATATTTTTTGTAAGAAATTAAGTCAATTTTAAGGAATAGGAGAATCATAATTAGGATTTCTTATACTTTGTCAAAATAAGATTATTTGTTTGATTTCTAAGGATAGGAAGAAAGTTTGTGAAAGTAATTTAGTCTTGATCTTTACCTTGAAGAAATATGCACACCTTATACACTTACACACTTAAGGTTCAAAAATAAAGATTCTTATGCCTTATAAAGAAAAAAAGAAAAAAAAAGAAAAAATATATCTATGAAAGATGAGCAAATCTAATTATTGATTAGCTAGGTGCTTTGGCCTAAGTAAGCCTTGATATTTATGCGAAAGATGACTAGATAAGTTTGAGAAAAATATATATATAAAAATCCTCTGATTAAGCTAGGTATTTGTGCCTAATAAAGCATAAGTATTCACGCCTAAAAGTGGTCCTTAGTTTTGTGGCCTTGTTTGCTCGAGTCCTTAAGTCCTTGGGGTGTTTTCTCACCCGGTGCTCTAAGACCGTTTGGTTTGGGAGTCATCGATTAAAGGCTCGTTAAATGGGCAAATTAGAAAGCCTAATAAAATTAAGAAATAATACCACCAAAAATAAAATAAATAAATATATAAATAAATAAATAAGGCATAAGAGTTAGAGTTAAAGGACCCTTAGTCAAAATTTTCACGGTCACAAGGTGCATATGACTTAGGATAAAGTAATAAACTAAATGAGAAGTACAATTTGACTCCTTACTTTGATTGATAATAAATATAGACTAAGTTTAGGAATGAAAAATTCGGTTTTCCTATAATTTATAGATTACTTAAAACTTACAATAATATTTCAAATATTTTTCTTTCAAAATGTGTTTTCAAAATACTAACATTTTTCTCTTTCTTTACGGATTTTGTGGGTGTAATCCACTGAAAACCCTCACACGATAAAACTCGTCCTCTAGGGAAACCTAAAGGTTTAACAGCTTGTTGCACATGCTAAGTGCAACCGTGATTCCTACGAAAGTGAGTTGGATAGTTTAGTTTCTTTTTATTAGTTTTGCTTGAGGACGAACAAAAGATAGGCGTGGGGGTGTGATCGTACACATATTTTGCATTCTTTTCATTACACTCCAATATTTATCATGTAATAAATATGCTAATTTTCTTGTCTTACATATCTATTTTGCAGAAGATAATAATGAAGAGAAAGAGGATTAAATCAAATAAATACCAGTTAAAATCAGTTTTAACTGGATCTATTTGGTTACCTGAGGATGATCCCAGATCTAGTTAGAGCAAATCAAGGATTGGGGCAAATGTTCAGCTGAAAATCAGAGCAAATCAGAAAGATAATACCATATGAAAACTGATAAAATTCAGATTTCTATAAATCCATTTTGGTTAGCTAATGATCAACCAAGGATAATATCAAATACAGAGAGATAAATGGATAGAGAGAAGATCAACGGATGAGAAGAAGTAAGTTTGACTCAGATTCTGACTGGATACATTTTAGTATTTGAATCATAACTTTCGCTACCAAATCTCAAATCTGATGATTCAAAATGATCCAGAAAGAAGACTTATAGGGCTACAACTCTTATGTTGATCACTATTTCTAATTCTATCATTTGATAAGTGATATTCAGCAATCAACATGCCAATAAACTGCAGATCAGAACTGAATGTCCACATCAAATCAAGTTTGGAGATAAGAGGAGGATTCAAATTCAGAAATAGCCAGCTTTCCCTATCTTCATACTCCTCTAATCTCTACATTTCTTCTATAAATACCTGCAATCTCAAAGGCAAAGGGAAATGACCAAGCAGAGAGTAGAACTTAGGCTAATTTGTAGTTTGTAACTTAGGTTTTTAGTTTTCTTTCATGTAATTTTTGTTTTATTTATGTAACTGAGAGGAGAGGAGACTTTCATGGAGAAATGAGAGCAAGCTTGTACTGAAGGTGATACTAGTGTAAGTGATCTTTTCTTCCATTGTTACTTGAATCGAATCGAGGTTTCTTTTTCTTTTCTATTCTTGTTTTTGTTCGCTTCCCTCTTCTCTGTTTGTGGATCCAAATGAAACCGATAGTTTCGAAGTTGCCTTGTCCTTGCAAGTATTGTTGATAGCTTATGGTGATGGATATCCATTTCTTTAGTAGTACAGCTCGCCCCTTCATTTTATAGTGTAAATCGGGAATGGGGAAGATCTTATCTGTCATGCTTCGCTTGCCTTCAGGTAAAGGTACATTGTTAATACGGGTAAAAGGTAAGCAAGCGCCGAAGAGGTAAGTATATTTTTTAGGTTTTAGTTTTTCTTCCTTTTCTTGTAACTTTAGTGTAGATCACCAACACCATAATCACCTAAATCTTTTTCACTCTTTTTAATTTTTTTGTACATATCACTTTTATTTTCTCCACCTTCTCTATCTACCATTTTCTTCCTAACTTCATTGTAATTTATTTTCATTTTCTTTTAAAAAACTAAAAAAAGAATTTAACCATTCTTTGTAGCCTAAAAGAGAACTTATTAAACAGCTTCCATCGCTAGTCCCTCCTTGTGGATCACGACCCGCATAGCCACTTGCTATAGCGGTAGAATTGAGTAACTTGCACTCTTTATTCTAAATCTGAAATTTTGTATTTTGTGTGCAGATTAAATCTCAATAATTTTGCTTCTTGTATATGTGATTTTGTCTAAAACTAATAAATATATATGTATACTCTTGAGTCACTTGCCTTCATGCAAAATTCTATTATGGGTTCGTTTATATTTGTATGTATATTTTTAGTTTTGATAGAACATACATATACCTTGAAGTTTGTTTAATTTTAATAAAAAATAAATTTTTATGATTTTCATATGTTTTGATGTTTTGAGCTTTATTGCTCATTTTCATGAATATGCTATTCACATAATTCTTGTGCACTCACATTTCATTTGTTTACTCATGACTTTGTTTTCGTGAGCATTTATGAGTTTTATAGATTTCGAGTGTCAACTCTTGTGTATTTAACATGCTTCATGGGTTATATGATTTGTTGTTATACTTGAAGGATCTTTAACTAATTTTTTAAAACAAACTACTTTTAACTAGTTATATATTCTTAATTTGGTAGTGTTTTCAATCTACAACTATTTTCAAATCTTATTTTTGAAAACTTCTACCCTTAAAGGGCGGTTGGATGGGCGACCATACCTTGTATACCCTTATTGAATATCTATTTAAACATATGCATGAATAAGGTGGTAATTATGAGGTATACACATGATCTTCATGATATTTCATATATTTGTATACTCATATGTGTTTTCTATATATGTATGCTTCAAATTTCAATTGGTATTTCTATTTTCATACATACGTATATATGATTTGATTGTGCTTGTTTCATAATATCTTTACATTTTTCTTAAAAGCACAAATTACTTCTTGCTAAGCTTAATTTAGTCCATAATGTCAATTATTTTTCAATTGGTGTCTTATACAAGCTTATGCATTATTTTTATTAGTATTTCATAAAGGAGGAGAAAAATTCTTATTTATCTTTCAATCGGTTTTATTTTCAATTGGTATCTTACTCCAACTCTTTATGATGAAAATTAATTTATTTCGGTATATGCTAACATTTTCAATATTAGCTAACATTTTCAATATTGGTATCAATAATCTTAAATTGGTATTATTCTCAATTTGGTATCTTTATTGCAAAAATGATTTGTGTTTATCTAAAAATTTTGTTTTTATTTTCAATTGGTATCAAAATTTACTTTGGTATCAAAATTTGTTTTGTTGACTCAGAAATTTCAAAATTTTGTTTTAAAGAAATTTCAAAAATTTTCTTAAAAGATCTTGTTGATATATGTTGCCTATATGTAAGGGGAGCTTCATATCTTCTCTATATATAGATTCATGTTGAGTGTATCTCACATTGAGAAGCTTGACCTCTCTTCTTTATGTAATATACGTGTGTAGGGGGGAGCTTAACATCCTCGCTTATGCATTGTATATTATGCTTTATGTGAGTTAGGGTCTAGTCATCTCTTCTTCATGTAATGCATGTATGCAGGGGGGTTAACTTAACGTCTCTCCTCTTCATGAATGTATATCACATATACATATTTATTGGTTGTTTTTTTTGCCCCTTTGTCGATGAATTGACAAAAGGGGGAGAAGAATTTAGTGAGTTTATATATGCATGTTTATTGTTATTTATGCATATATGTTTTGTTTAGTTTATGAGCCTTCATTAAATATCCTTATGTTTATTTGCTATGCATGAGTTATGGGGAGCTTCTATGAAGCTTATCTTTAATCCATGCATATATAACTCCATGAGTTTTGTCATCATCAAAAAGGGGGAGATTGTTGCCCAAAAGCCCATCACTCTAGTTTTGATGATGGTTAACTCATGTAGTTATAGTACTAATAATCTTGTGCTTATTTAGTTTCAGATATATGATCAAGATCTTAGTAGGTATTTACCTTCAACAAAAGATTTGAAGTCAAGTTTGAAGTTAGCACGGGTTGATTCAAGAGCTCACGTATCAAGATCGCATCAAGTATTCAAGAGGAGTCTAGCTCATTGGATCAAGGTTTGGACCAAGTCAAGAAGGAGAAGAAGATTTTTAAGAGAAGATTTTTGTGAAGACTTGAATCACATTTGTAAATATTAAGATTTTGTGTTTAGATAAAATGTAAAGGATAGATTAGTTGTGGATTTCTCAATCTCATATACACACACATAAAATTTATATGTGCTTTCAAAAAATAGTTTTAGTTTTAGAAAATACCGTTTTGATTTTTGAGCTTCAAAGTATACATCCTTATGTTTCATGATTAGATTCCATTAAAACAAGTGTATATAGTTTATATGTGTTTTGAATTTCATCTATGCACATTGTTGGTTCAAATGTTTGAAAAAACTTATTTGATATTTCTATATCATGTGTTTGAGTTTGTATCTATCAAAACTTATTTTAGAGCTTATTATCAAAAACATAGATATTTTATCTTACATGTGTATTAGATCATATCCATAAACACTAAGCTTCAAAAGTATTTAAAATATCTTATTTTGTATTTGAAGAAGTTTTGAAAAATCATTTTTCAAATTGAAGATTGTTTTTGAAAAATATAGATTTTTGTTTAAGGCAAATTTTCTATATCACAAAAGCAGTTCAAAAAGTTTGTAATATGTGTTGATTTTTTATCACACATATTTGTACTTCAAAGTATTTCAATGAATTTATTTTTGGAGATTTTTAGTGATTTTATGGAATTTTATAAAAGTATATAAAACCAAGTTTTAATCTCAAAATTTGCTAACCTGGCCTTCTGTCGGTCGACCGGCCGGTCGACCGAGACGGAAGTCGGTCAACCGTGCGATCGACCGATGTGCATATAAACGTGCACAACCCTTTGGCTTGAGGGCTGGTCGATCGGGCGGTCGACCGGCAGGTCATGCCTAGGGCGTGGTCGATCAGGCGGTCGACCGACAGGCCCCAATGGTCAAAAATATGACCGTTGGCCGGTCGACCGACAGGTCATTCTGACCTGCAGTTTGACCCCAACGACTAGTTTTTTGTAGTGTATATAAGGGGCTTGTTTTAGGTTGTTTTACACAAGATTTGAGAGGGTTTCAAAGCCAGTTTTTCCCATCTCTCTTAGAAGTTTTCTCCACTTGCTTTAGGGCTAATATTTTCATATCGAAAGGAGAGTTTTCAAGAGTATTTTTAAAAGAGATTTCTTGAGTTTTTCACCACAACTTTATCTTATTTTTCTCACACCAACTTGAACTTTTCATTGCTAAATCCATCCTATAGGAGCTTTGTTGTGAGAGTGTTATTAGGTGATCAAAGTGTATAGATCACCAAGTGTTTATCTTGTATTTGAGGAGGCGAACTTGCGGGTTCGTGTTGTGACGAGTTCATGTGGGAGCTCGGTGTAGTGGTGCGGCCTAGGCAAGCTAGTGTGCTTGTGTGTGTTGTTCTTGCTGGAACAAGAGAGGAACTTATGAGTCCTAGAGTTCTAGTGTGAACTTGTTATAGGTGTTATGACACCGAGTGATCTTATGGGATCGATTCTAGTGGAATCTTTCATAGTGTTGAAGGCGGGGACGTAGAGTAAGGATGCTCGAACCTCGAAACAATTCTCCCGTGTTTGCGATTGTTCTCTCACTTGTGTTTATATATCTTTCATGCTTATATTTTTATCCCTTTATATGCTTGATAGACTTTGTTTAATTGATATATGCTTGGGATTGTTTGCTCACACTTGTATTCAATCAAGAGAGCCATAGTGGCACCTCAACTCTTAGTCTAGAGGAATCTTGAGGAGATAGTTCAGAGCGCTTAACTGGAAATTCGGCTACACTCTTGTGTTATACCTTGTGTGCTAACTTAATAGCTTTGGTTTGCATAAATAGTTTTAATTCCGCATCATTTGCATTAGAATGGCTAGTACACCTATTTACGCCCCTCTAGGTGTATTTTCATAACATTCTTCCAGTATGATTTGTTTGGGCCAAATGGGAGATTGTTAGACTTATTTGGATTAGAGTATAAATTAATTTGGGCATACACAAGTCTAAAAACACCCGTCTCTATGACCTTATGTTGTTGGACCCAATAAAGAATTGATCAAACCTAATGGTTTGGGTCTAGACACGTTTTATTTAAACTTAGTCATAAATGTATTTAAATTAAGATGTGGGACTCATCTACACATGTGAAACTCATATTATCAATCAAGAGTTTAGATCTATGATGAGTGGAATTAAAATTTCTTAATGCTTTATATATCATAGGTAGGATTTCCTCTCCACCACTAGTCTATCATGACATATTCTCTCTGTTGGAGGCCTTTCATCTCCTCTAAGGATCAAGAAGAGAACTTTGTGGCTGAAGAGAAGAATCCCCTCCCTCAACTCCGGCGTTCTCGAGATCGTGCAACCTTTGGCATCCCTTTCGTGATGGAATCAGGTATGCCTAAACCCTCATTCCCTTTGATCTTGATAAAGAGGCTTTTAGTTTATGCATCGATCGTATATGAAAATAATTATCAGATCTAACACCTCATATATGGTGAGAAAGTAGGTTTCATTGGAGATCGGGATATCCACCAGCGGGCAGCGGGGGTCTACGTTAGCTGCGAGGGGACCCGTCAATTATATCCTATTAGAGATGGTCATCCACACTTCTTTGACTCTCGGGCATTCAAAGAGAAAAGGTGTTCTGAGGACTCTAGATGTAGACTACATACTGAACAATCCCCATTATTCAGAATAAGTCGATTGAGAAGATTTATTCCCGAGAGAGAATAGATGTAGACTACATACCGAACAATCTTTGGTGGAGCTGGCATACTCCAAATAATCTTTGCTTCATGCAATCTATGCCCCCGTCATTAAGGATTGAGTATGCCGCGACCTAACAAAAAACATACCCGACGAGTCTCCTGCCCACCTTCGTGTGTCTACTTGATTTATGGAGCCCTTGTTTGAAGGGGTCAGGATCCCTAACAGGGCGTCGTGCAGGGTCCTTAGCTTTTGTTCTTATTTTATTTTTATTGAGCAGAAAAGATTCAAAATGTGGGCGGCTTTTGTGGTCTAGAAAATAAAGTCTTCTACTCAGAAATTAAAGTACTAAGAAACCTTGCATTATATAATCTAGGTTCAAACGTCATTTCTCAATCATCAAAATAAGTAATTGGATTGTTGAACGTTGATGCATTATATAATCTAGGTTCTTGCCCAGCAGTGAACCAGAAAACTACAACAAATCAGCAAAAGAGCAAAGCCAATTAAACATATTTCAGTACCCTAAGTTTGACTAATTCAATTTTATACCCACGTACCTTCAAAATTGCCAGTATACCCAACTTTCTACCTCCAAAAGGACAATTTTATAATTATGACAGTTCTGTTACGAAGTATAGCATATATACTTTAAGAATAAATAATATATTTCACAAATAATATTAGGGTCAGAAATGTGTGCTATGGTAGTGGAAGTCGAACAATTTGAATTGGGAATATGATTGCAGAAGTGATTTTGGGACTGGGTGGGTAAAAAAAAAAAAAAAAGTCAGTTTAAAGGAGGGGCGGGATATAATTTTTCCAAAACTAGAGTTCAAATTCATCATAGCTGCAGGTCTTCCCTCTTCTTAGTCTTTGTTTGACAAAGCTTTTATTTTGTTTCTCAGTTGTTCTCCTGCCAAAACAAGCTTCAAATTTGTGACGCACTGGCTTCCGTTGTGTGATCCTGACATTATTATTATTTTTTAAAAAAATAAAAAAGAAAAAATATTCCCTTCTTGTGGTCTTCTATGCAGACTATTCTCTTACAAATCATGATGTTGGAGATATATTATAAGTCTTAACCTTTTTAATTTAGAACTCAATGTATAATTTAATATCATTTTCATTTCTGAGAATCTATATGGGCAAATGATTGTACTATATATGCGTGTGTTTTTCTTACGTTTCTACATTGTAGATGACCTGGTGTGTAGAATTTGGCTTTCACACAGAAGATCAGATCTCTATAGAATATAAGTTAGGTCCATAATCTTAGATGGAGTTGGACATATCATTGGTAGGATTGTAATGCAATCTTCTAGGAAAGTCCGTCTTGACTATAAGAGACTGTTTGATGTCTCAAACTATTACATTAGTGGCACTTTATGTGTCTTGAAGATGACCAAGTTGAGGTAATTTTCTATATACTGATTGTATTAGAAAATTAATACCTTTTGGTTATTATTAGTGCTTAACTCTTAATCTTGAAATATTTAATAGACATATGAATAATATACTTGTCACTTTGATTCATCAAGAAGTGAGAGTCTTTTATAAGTCAATAGCTTCTGTGAGTTGAGTGATAATGTAATGTGTACGATGGACTTTATTCATAGACGGAATCTATATCCCAATATGAGAGAATGATGATGTCCTCTTGGTAAGCTTATAAGTTTTGTGCATGTCAACCCCTACAGGTAGATTTAATTATCCGTTATGATAAATAAGTTAAGTGGTAGGTATCAAGGATAAGATGTCGATTAAATAAAATTGTCATTAATTTAATTTAATCGATGTACATTAGAAATATTAACATGGGGAGATTTTTGGCATATAATGAGGATTTCAAAAGTAATTTTGAGATAAGAATAAAAGTACAATTACAATTCTATAGTGGACTGCATTTAATTTATGAAATTAAGGATTCTAATTCGGGTTAAATTACGGTTTCCTAATTTCATTAGAACTCTGATTCTTATTTGATTCCTAGTAATCCATAATGTAGCCTATAAAAGCTCCTATGACTCTTTGCCACAGTATCCATTATATAAAGAAATAAAAGGAGAAAACCTAGCTTCTAAAAGGTGGCAAAAAAGAGCTGAAGGAGAGATCGGAAGTTCAGAGCCTACCCTCCATCTAATCAAGCATTTTGGGAATACGACAGAAGATCACGAGGTGTTTAAGACGTTTTCCCAGCTCGTACTTGAAGATTTTTAATGAGATCAATCCAACGAGATTTCGAAGGTATGATCTCAGTCTTCGTTAAATCTATAGGATTGCATGTGCATAAATTTTTGTTGTCCAGCCTGTAACCACTCAAGGCGATCTCAGATATTTCCGCACTTTCAATTGGAATCAGAGAAAATCTTGATCGCGAATATAAGTTGAAAAGGCCATCTTGTCCTTAAAATCATATTGCATATACCATGTATCATATGCAAGATTGTATGTACGAAGTTAACCCTTGTTTTGCAGCGTTTATCCCGCTATTATGGTTGCACAATATTTATTTATTGTTTTATGTGAACCAGAGAATTCAGAAGTAAAAGTTAGTCACGCCAAGAGGGTGAACGAGCTTGAAAAATGCCTTGAACCCATTGTAAATTGAAGTGATTTTTAAGAAGTGGTGGCGGTCAGGTTATACCCGATGTAGTGGGATGCTGCTTCCTACCCTCCCAGATTTAAATCACTGACTCTACACACCTTCAATGGTAAGGGATTACCGGACCAATATATATACTACTTCAAATCCTAAACAGGGAATGTAGTATCGAACGACGCCATCCTGGGTCGTTTATTTATCGACATCCTTAAAGGAGTTGACTTTGAATGAGTCATGAAGTTTTTTTGTTGGCTCTATCAAGAAATGGGATAAACTTGAGAAGCTCTTCTTTGCGCGATTCTTCGAGGATGATACCAAAGTATCCATGCCAACTCTCTTTACTGCAAAGTAGAAGAAAGAAGAGTCAATCAATATGTTTGTGGAGAGATTTCAGATATAGTGCTTTGATGTCTAAGTGACATGACGCAGTCTACATGTCACGCCTCACTTCCCAAAATACGCTGGAGCGGAGACGTGAGAGTCGGCATTACCTATACGCAAGGAAAATACCTCTTAAAAATAAACTATAATAAATCATGATCGCTACTACAACACATATAAATATCCACACAGATGATGAATAAGAAATGAAAATAAATCATGATCGCTACTACAACACATATAAATATCCACACAGATGATGAATAAGAAATGAAATAACAATGAGGCTGAGATATATGGGATCAAGGAAACTATAAAACCACAAGAATAGAAAAGAAGACAAGAATATCAAAATAGGTAGAGAGAAACTTCACCTTCTCACAACATGTACGGTCTCAACGAATATTTAAACAATAGAAAAAAGCATCCAATCTGCACGTGTAAATCCAAGATCATCATAAAGCGACCCAATAAGTGTGTATAAAAGGAGGAAAAGTACTCGTGCATATAAACAATGAGTATCGTGTGTATATAATAATAACATGACTAGAACTATAAATAAAAGATAACTGAATATCTAAAATCATGAACAAGACTGTGAACGAAATATAACTCATATCATAGTAAAAGAAAACAATTGATGTTAAAGAGGTGTGATCTACTATATGTCACAGTCTGGTTGGTTATTATTAGCCTAACTAATATAGTATTTAGATGTGTCCCATACCATAGCCATTTTCTCACATATCAAGTAAGATTATCACTATTGTATTGTTTGCTAACGTAGTGCATATATTTTGAAAGGTACCATGCATATCCGGTACCACGGTCTAACATTCCTGGTACTGAACCAACACGGACCGCAAGGCCCTAATAACTGAAGATCACAGCCCTACACAAAAAAATAACTGGTGTAGCGCCGTAGTTTGGGCATAGCCCTAATAACTGAGAACTGTATAACTGAATAACTAGGTAGTTAATACTATCTTGATTCCTTATGGTGGAACCTAAACTTGATATATCAGAACTAGTCCTTCCAAAATACATGACATGCATTATCAGGCAATTACCCATTTTTCTTAGTTATGATGTCTTTTATTAACAAGAACAATATAAATTATTGTTAAAATAAATTAGTGACCGGATATCTCCAAAACTGATGATGTCAATGACAGTTAATAACTGAATAACTAATATCCAACATTTGATAACTGGCAACTGATAATTGACATCTGTCTAGAACACTAGAGATATAGAGTCATCAATCACAACTGTGTCACTAATCTCTGATAACTGATAACTAATGATAAATATCTGATAACTGGTATAAAACTGTGCAAATGTATAATCACCGATATCAATGAAATCACTCTCAAAATAACTCTATCTCCATAACTGAATAACTGAAGTAATCAATAACTAAACATGAATTATATCATATATCCTCCAGACCAACTAGGTCAACAAATATCGAAATCACAAATGAAGAATGAACATCCCAAGATCAGACTTATCCAACCATGATCAAGATCATAACTAAAGAGTGTAACATCCTCGATCAATATGAAATCTAAATCATCTTTACATCTAGTATCCAATGTCAATAAGATCATCAATACTTAATTAATGTTACCAGGATAAACCAAGAAATCTTTGTTTTAATAATCTAAAATCAAGATCATATTACACATTGGTATCAAAGGTAAAATATTCAAACAACATCTGATGATAATCCAACAAAAACCAATCTCATCTATATACTGATCAAGATCCAATGAAAAGAATATAAATCTCAGGTCCACTCCAACTCTGAGTAAGTCCATATCAATCTGTGTATCAGTAATTAGTCTATCGATAAAGCAATGCTACATCTACCTATCCTCAATATCCAAAAGAGCTCCGGTCGGAATAATCACCAACAATTACCGAAAAATACTATACATAAAATATGCTATCTATCTTCAAACATGAACTAGACCAGCCAATCAATAAATCGAATCAAATCACTATCTAAGGTGTATCAATACTAGGCCTAAGCTAAGAGTAACAAACTACTAACACATGAAATAGCGCTGGTAAATGCTCATATTAACTAAATAAATAAGGTGAATGCTCATTGATATCTCATAAAATGATATGCATAACTGGTAAAATAAATGAGATGGTCACATGAAATAATACTAGTAACATATAAATACTACCGACAACGATAAATAAGAAAATAATACAAGAGCAAACACTCACATGAAATGACGTGATTTTGGATCCGAATCGTCGTTTGATCTACACTGCATGAACCGGAACGGATCTCCGAATCAGCTTGTGCGTCAGTCTTCGAATCGGTTGGCGTATCGGCACTCTGTGAACACGAATCCATATAGGGTCTGAATCATCTGCAAACATGACTGATCTCTTTATAACTGAAACACACACAAATATACATGCATCCATACATAAACACAAGTATACACACATATACACACACATATACATACAAATACACACATGTAAATATAAATACGAACACTAGCACACAATATACTCATGCACACATAATACACTCACTAGCATCCACAAACATATATACATACATTCATACACACATAAATACAACATAAACAAATACATAATATATCATCATATGTACACATACATATATACTCACACGCATAAACATATTAACACAAATATAACACACATGCAAATGTATATACAATATACACATGCACACACAATTAAACACACACACGCCCCATATATATATATATGTGTGTGTGTGTGTGTGTATATATATATATATATCTGTGTGTGTGTGTGTGTGGTTGTGTGGTGGGGGGGGGGGGGGGGGTGTGCGGAGATATGACAGAAGAGGAGAGAGAGGTGTCACATCTCCTGGTCAATAATACTGTATTATTATTTAAATATTTTATCTAGCTTTATTTACCATTTTGTTAATTAACTTGATTTATAGTTATTATTATTATTTTATATACAAATTATTTTTAAGATAATAACATTGGCTTTATTTGATATTTCCATTATTACTTATTAATATTTTATTTACTATTACTATTATTGATTGTTATTCTTAGTGATGGGTGTTTCATTATGATTATAATTATTATTGCTATTATTATGGTTATTTTAATTATTATTAGTAGTATTGCTAACTATTATTGTTATTAATATTATTATTATTATGTATTGGTATTATTATAATTATTGTTATGATTATTATAGCTATTATTCTTAATAATTATTATTTATTTATTGTAGTTAATATTTTATTGTCATGTTTATTAATTATTAATGTTATTATTAATATTGTGCTTGTATTATTGTTAACTTCCTTTTTTTCCTTAATTCTTATCTATACCCATCGATTTTACACATTACCCTTCATCTAAACACATACCCAATAAGCCTACATCTATTATACCCAAACCCGCAACCCAAATTTTAATCATATATATTAAATCCCAACCCAAAATCCTATATCCTATCAAATCTTAACTAATCATATCCTTATCTCCTAATCACCTCCTAAACTTAATCCCATCACCCCCAATTTTCCTTTGCTGATGCACAGCCTCCTACTCTTTCCTTCAACAACCTCCACAACCGTATCCTTCATCACCATATCCCCATTTCCACAAGCCCACAACAGAACACCTCCATGACTGCACCAACGAACCAAACTCCGTCTCCGATCTCCACGCGCGGGAGAACCTTGCACCCAACCTGCACCCTCTCCAAGGCCAGCAACAACAACAGCCCTTCCTTGCCCCCTCCTCGCCACATTGCCAAGATTGCACCTCAAACCCCTGTGGCGCCCTCTCCTCCTCCATGACACGTACAAGCCTCAACCCAAGCACCTCCAAGCCATTCATCATGGATGTCCACTCCTCCCTCCATGGCCTTGTCCCCTTTTCCCTGTTGCCATCAGGACCCATCGGAGGCCGATTTTCTCCGTCGGCGAGCGCAAAGACACTCCACTCTTCTCTGGCATTTCATCAATATCTTCTGCGGCCTTCGCCGCCGGAACCTTCGTCGGTGCGCCGCAAGTCATCACTTTGTGTGAGTCCATCTCCTCCCTCGTATTCTTCTCCTTTTCATTTTAAGTTATATATATGGTCTGTATTATTATGCGAGGGTATGTGTGTAAATATGTATACACATGCATGCATGTGCGTGATGGTGAGTGGATGTGTGTGTGAGAGTTTTTAATGCATGTGTGTGTGTGGGTAGGTAATGAAGTGTTGTGTAAATAATTACATGATGGGAATGTGCATTTTAATGTGTGATAATTATTGGAAGGTATGTGAATGTTATATTAAATGTTTATGTATGTATGTATTATGTTGCATGTGTGAGTACATTTGGGTGAGTTGGCAAGGGTGTGTGTTAAATTCATATGCATTGTACTATGGTGTATGTGTTATATTATGTGTAATTATGAATTTATATATGTAAGTATATAGTATGTAAGTATGTGTATATTTGTGTGTGTGTGTGTATTAGTGTGTATATGGATAGTATTATGTGTATGTACATGTATGCATGTGTATTAGTGTGTGATTGGGTGAGTGTGTGTTTCAGTTTGTGGCACCCGGACCCGTTCGTGCGATTTGAACCGCTAACAAGAGACCCGGACCTGATCCAGATTCGTGCTCATTATGAACTCGATACACTGGCGATTCAAAGACCGATACACGGGATGATCCAGAAATTTGTACCAATTTATACAATGAAGACAAGACGGTGATTCGGTTCCGAAACCGCATCATTTCATGTGAGTATTTGTTACTATCTTTTTTCTTATTACCATTGTAAGTAGGCATGTATATATTACTTATATCATTTCATGTGACCATTTAATTTATTTTATCAGTTTGATTACATGTATCACTTCATGGGGCATCAGTGATTGTTTACCATATTTGTGTAGTTAATATGAGCTTGTATCAGCGTCATTTCATGTGTTGGCAAATCGTGGTTGTTAGCTTAGACCTAATATTGATATACCATAGACGGGACTTTATCTTGTAACTGACCAAGTTGTGATAAATCTTGGAATAAATATATTTATCTTAAGGCTGATTGATTCATGACAGAGATTAGAGATTCTTATTTTATGTATATTACTTATCGGACAAATTATTTGGTGACTATTCCGACTAGAACTCTTTTGGATATTGAGGACGTGTTAGATTTTACGTTGCTTTATCAACAGACTATTTTACTGATACATAGATATGTGTGAATATGATACTCTAGATGCTGATATATGCGATGGGACTGACTTTTGGACTGTTTGGAGCTATTATTTCTGGATTTTCGCATTAATAAGTTTGACTAATGTATTGATGACCTTATTGGTATTGACTACTAGATGTAGAGGTGATTTAAATTACGTGTTAATTGAGGATGTTACACTTCTTAGTTATGATCTTGATTAGATTGTATATCGATAATTAAATAAATAAGAGATCTTTATTAATAGAATGAACCCTTTGACTTGAACCTATCGGTAGACCCGATTATATTGGAATTGACTTGAAGGTTGAGGAGTAGACGTAGACTGGGTTGACCTGGCCTAGTGGATTTTTAGATATATATATATATATATATAATATATATATATATATATATATATATATATATATATATTATATATATATATATACTTGATATGTTACTTGAGTTTTGAAATTTTGTGATTGACCTTGATAGAAGTGAGAGTGTATGATGATCTTGATCGGATTAGAGTGTGGGGATTTGATTAGATGCATCAGAACATGTAGTATTGCAATTATTGAGATTGATATATTGGTGACTTGAGGATTAGAATAGCTTGATATGATGAGAGAACTGGTTATTAATTTATTAAACTTGTGAGTTACTGTACCAGATTACATTGACATGAATTGATACTTGATGTTCATAATGATTGTATTGAGACTATAAGTTGATGGATCAATTAATATTGTATCTTAGTACAGATGGATGAGATATTGATCAGTTCTAGATGAGATAGTCTATTGAGCAGTATCTTGATTCATTTTGCATTGATTCATGTTATTGAAAATTACTGAGAAAATATTATCAAACCGTAACACATGCATTGTTCTATTGTTCTATCATTTATATGGTAATATTGTCTATATTGTTATTGTTACATCATTAATATTATTACTGTCACCGTATCGTTCCAGTAATCGAAATAACATGGAGATTAATTGATCTAAATAATAATATAATTGAATAACTTACATCGGGATTGGAGAAATTGATGGAGGAAATAATGTCCGTATTTTGGGTGGACCTAAGATACAGGTTGCACAACTAAGATACGGTTCCACTGTAGGGATCGGGGGATGACTGATATCCCGTATTGTTCATATTGTTATTGTTATTGACTACCTAGCGGTAGGACCTGCTTCAGCGCCAGGTGATTGGGCCATGGTTTCGGATATGTATGGAACCTATTTAAAGTATGGACAATGTCTCTTCTATTGATTTGAATAACTTAGGACTTCAATTGACATGTGTGATAGGTGCAGTATGTGATGCGTCTATTACAGGTGACAATTGGTGTTCGCTAACATAATTAATAACAAAACTGAATCTTACATTAACATTGATACATACATGATATGATAGACATCTGATTATACCAATAACTTGAATGGACATCTGATTCTGTTATTGACTGTCCTTATTACTGTTTATTTATATTTACATATATTTCAGTCTTATTCCAGTTTATAGTTTCATTCATATGCTCACACTATTTATATGTGTTGGCCCAAAGGCCCTTCACTCTAGTTTTGATGATGATTAACTCATGTAATTATAGTTTACTAATGATCTTGTATTTATTTAGTCTCATATATTTGATCAAGATCTTAGTAGATGTTTGGCTTCAAAAAAAGGAGTTTTGGAGCTACCACGTGTTGGTTCAAGAGCTCGCGTGTCAAGATCGCATCTAGTACTCAGTTGTAGACAAGCTCATTAGATTGCATTTGGATCGAGTCGGCTTGGAGACTAGAAGACCTTAGTTTTAGTTTAGTTTGTGTTTAGATCTTGTGTAAAGATATATAGTGTTGATATGCTCAAGTTCACACACATACACAAGTTTTAATATGTTTGATTTTTTGTTTAATCGGTTTTGGATTTCAAGTTCTTATATATGGTTTTCATGAATAGATAGAATCAAAACAAGTTTACATAGTTTAATGTATATTAGATTTGATCTATATACATATATGCTTCACATATCTAGAAAAACTTATTTTGATGATCTTATTCATGTGTTTAGAGTTTTGTATTTAACAAAACTTATTTTTGAATTTCATGAACATAGATATATACTTTATATGTGTATTGGATTCTATCCATACACAATATGCTTCAAATATATTTCAATATCATGTTTTTGTATTTATACAAGTTTGAGAAAAATCAAATTTTCAATTCAAAGTTTTTTTTTTGAAAAAATACGGATTTTTGTGTTTAAGCCTAAATTCTATATCACAAAAAATGGTTCAAAAAGTTTATAATATGTGTTGATTTTTTGTCACACAAATTTGTTCTTCAAATATTTACAAGAACTTATTTTTATTAAATTTATATGATTTTATGGGATTTTATTGAAGTTAAAATACTCAAGTTTTTAAGTCCCAAAACTCAGCCAGACTCAGCTGGCGGTCGACCGACCAGGGGTCGGTCGACCGGACCGGTCATCCAATGCGCACGAAAACGTGCACATGGCCAGCCTAAAAGGCCGGTCAACCGCACAGTCAACCGACTGAAAGCACCCAACTCTCGGGTGCTGGCCGGTCGACTAGGAGGTCGATCGGAGGCTCAATGGTCAGAAAAATGACCGTTGACCGATCGACCGGCTGGTCGACTGGAAGGGCAATCTGGGCAATCCAGACAGCCAACGGCTATATTTTTAAGAGGGTTATAAATACCCATCTCTTGGGCTATTTCCTACAAGAATTTGAAGAGCAATTTTTTCCATCTTTATAAGTGTTTTAGTAGCAAGTTTTTAAAGAGTTTTTGGGTTAAAAAGATTTATCTTTATTTATTTTAAAGTGTTGGAAAATATCAAAGAAAAAGAGAGTATTTTTCTTTGTTATTTTCATTCCAAACACTTTATTTTCTCACATTTGAGCTATCATCTCTATCCAATCTATAGGATCTTGTTTTGTGAGAAAAATTGGTTTGTGATTTTGTAACGCCTCGATCCCGCGAGTACGGAGACATTACTGTGACATATATACGAAGGTGAGAAATACCCTCACTTATATACACTAAGCATCAGTACAGGTAAGAATCAGAGTAGGGAAACACGTGGTGTATTATACATTCCAACATTGAGTACAATTATAAAGTTATCACCAGATGTGACAAATATTATAAGAATATTACATCACCGATAGGCGCAAATGCGAGAATGCAAGAAAAAAAATTACAAGTATAAACAGTACAAAAAGAGGCTCAGGGTCATAACAAAAAAACTCTAAAGCCGAGCAGGGAGCCTGGAAGAATGGGGTTCTGGACGGTCTGTCAGAGATCCACGCTACCGCTGCGCTTCTCAGGTCAGCAACTGGGGAGAACCCACACTCTGCAAGCTCTTAGACTTGGATATGAGGATCCAAAGGAGTCAGAACTCCCCAGCGAGTGGTGATGTGAATGCCAAGTGGCGTGCATAGGTATAAGCACATGTGTATCAATAAATCTGAATCATAAACTAGAAAATCATGTTGTGAGTATAAGCATATAGAAGCAAGTAGATAAATAGCAAGTGATATCAAGTAGGGATTACTCATATTATGATAAGATAAAAGCAGGAGACTGGTGGAATAGAATACGAGTGATAAAGCAGGGTATGAACAGCTAATATGATAATAATCATAAAACCGGAAATCTAATGTAAAACCCGATGGAAGCAAACTCGACAAGGCATACAACGGGTACATAGTGGCATATTTTGTTATTATTACTCGTCCGACTTATATATCTAGGTATGTGTCCTGGTGTATATCTTAACACACATACATCCATATATGAGCAAGTCGAGGTTAGTTATTGGAAGCTGATGAAGAACAGATAGTTCATACTTATAGTAGTTCCCATCCACCCGGACACAGCCATTGGGGGCCTGAAATCCCCCTAACACGCATCTTCTGGGGACCTGAAATCCCCCTAACACGAATCATCGGTTTAGTATTCCACTACTATAAGTAAGGCATCATACCAGCATCCATAAGTTTCTCCTATTCCCTGTGTAGGTTGTCCTTTTTATGGCTTATTAAACATAATTATCAGATTACGAGAATGAGTAGGAACATAACTGGTCATAACAGAAGTACATAACAGGCATAACAAGAGTCATAACAATCATAACGGGAGTCCATAACAAGAGATCAGGTACTACATTCCCGTAATGTGATAATCATGAGTAAAGAGTTAATCATAGCTGGTATCAGGTTTTAACATGCCAATGACAAGTGTTCAGGCAGGTGATAAGTGATAAGTCATGTCATAAAAGGGGGTAGGTGATAAGAGTAACATAACAGGAGCAGGTGTCAAGTAGTAGCATGTCGGGTATTAGGTGATATCATACTAGTTGTAAAGTGATACAAACAAGTGTTAGGTTTGAGCATGTAGCTGACATGTGTCAAGTAATAGTATGTCAAGTGTTAGAGTAATAGCTGAGCACAATCAAGTGGAGCTAAGCAAGCTGGAGATACGGATAGCAAACAGTATTTAACTCTAGAGTGCCAGGCGAGATTACCGGGATGACTCGGCTTAAACTGCGAGTAGAAAATCCGGCAGCATCTCGCCTAGACGAATCTAGTGGTAAAGCGTTGAGCGCTAAGCATGCCCACCAGGCGGAGCTGAAAGACCTGACGGTCTAAACGCACTTCCTTTCGAGGTAATGGGCGAAAGCCCGGAGGCTAAAGTACGCTCAGGGTGTAAGCGCACTCTCGGTAGCTACAATGAAACCCATAAGGGTACTGGCCTGAAACTATTAGGTAGCCATCCTAGAAGTAAGCAGAAACCCAGAGTCGGTACAAGGGTACCTGCGATGTTAGTACCACGCAAGCATGTAATATCGTGATAATAGCTAATCTACCGTAGAGTAGAGAGTCTGAAGGTTGAAGGGCCTAGAGGCCAGGTATGAAGCCTGGAGACTAACAACCATGAAGGGTCGACCACGAAGGGTATAAAGTAGTAAAAATAGTATATCACATGCATAGTATATATGCAAGAAGTAAACTACCCTAATACAAGCATTCGTCATAGAGATATACATGTACAATCAAGGGCACTCGGCCACATACAAATACAGGGGCACCGCCCAATACAAATACACATAAATTTATAATAAAATACATGTCGACCCGACGAAGCGGGGAAAAAAATGGAGGCGAGGACACTCGCCTAAATTTTTGGAAATGCCGAAAACTCTGAAATTCCAGGAACTCGCGCATGCGCCATAAAATATAATAATTATATATATATATATTAGAGAGAGAAGAGAAGAGAAGAGAGAGAAGAGAGAAAGAGAGAGGAGAGAGAAAATCTAAAGAGAGAGATGGCTGTTAGAGAGAGAAAGATGAGAGAGAGAATTAAGACATAGAGGAGAGAGAGAATCTGAAGAGAGAAAGAGAGTACTTGGGGGGCAGAGGGGTTGCTGCCCCCTCTCAGCACACGGCCTGGCTCAGCCAGCCTAGCCGCGCCCCTCCCCAGCCTGGCCGCTAGGGGTGCCATCGGATCGGATACGGATCGGATATTACCTCTACCATATCCATATCGCATCCAACCTTCGGATACGGATACGGATATTGGCGGATGTGGAAAAATGATATCCGTATCCGCCAAAATCGGAGATCAGATATAAATCGGATATTAGCGGATCGGATGCGGATACTAATCGGATATGTTAAAAATGGATATGGTTAAAGATAAATTAAATAGAAATACTTGTATTACTTTTTATCTTATCTACTACAATATTAAATGTGATACATACTATGATATTATTGTGTACATATCAATACATTCATCGTATTCATTGTCATTTGACTTCTATAATAATAGATTACACGTCCTCCAGTGTTAAATGTCGATTCGGATGACATGGTTGATGTCGAAACACTCAAAAATATCATGTGGTGCTCTTGTAAGAATCGAATACTTTTCACTATTACTTTTCACCAACTCAAAATATCAAAATTTAACACCTTATTCCATTGAAGAATAGTCTTCTCTATACCGATATCATTATGAAGCACGCAACATTCGGATATCGGATCGGATACGAAAAGATATTACTTTTACCATATCCATATCCGCACCTACCTTCGGATACGGATACGGATACGAATATTGACGGATGTGAAAAAATGATATCCGTATCCGGATTGGAGGCGGATTCGGATGCGGATATCCGCGGATAATCCGTATCCGGTGGCACCCCTACTGGCCGCGCTTGCGTGGCCAGGGGAGTTCGCCGGAGGCGACGCCAGCCGCCATGGCCGGCGCAGGCCTGAGGGTGGCTGCCGGCCACCCCAAAGAGAGAGAGAAAGAGGGGAGAAGGGGGTGGAGTTAAATGGTGGAGGTGGTAATTTTGGTGGTGGTTTTAGGTGGTGGTGGAGAAATTAAAGGAGATTGGAGGAAGAGAAGCAGTAGGGTGTTGTAAGGGTGGAGTTGGAGTAGAGAAGATGGTGGTGGTGATGGTTAATTTGAAGAAGATGATAAAGAAGAAGAAGGTAGAGTTGGTGGTGGTTTTGAGGAGGAAGGAGACGGAGATGGTTGATGTTGTTGGAGATGGAGGAGAGGGAAGGAGATGGCCGGAGTTGGAGGCCTTCCTCGCCGGCATTGGTGGCGGAGACGCAGGGTGGTAGGGCTCGGTTGTTAGGCGCCGGCCAAGAGATGGACAAGAAGAAGAAAGGAAGGGAGAAGAAGAGAAGGGAGAAGAAAGATAAGGAAAAAAAGAAAAAGAAAAGGACAAAGAAAAGGGAGAGAATTGATGGAAAGGAGGGGTGATGGGACCGGACCATGTGGAGGGGGCGTAGGTTCAGTGGTGAGTGGTGAAGTGATGGGGGAAAAGAAAGAAAGGAAAGATTCCAAAAATATAATATTATAATAAGGTCAAAAATATTGACTGTTCTAGAAAAATTCCCAAAAATACCCAGGGATAGAAAACATCATCCTGAGGAATAATACAAAATTGGTTTTTCATAAATAAAATCTCATTTTCAAATTAAAATCCTGAAGTCAACCGTCGATACCGGTCTACACCGGGTCGGCCGGATTTTGATAAATTCTGAAAAATCTCAGAAAATGCATCAAAAAAGAAAATATGATTTTAAGAAGCAATGAAAAAGTAGAATCTAAAAATTTAATTTCAATTGTAAACTAAAAATCCTGGAATCAACCAGCGATACCGTCCGATACCAAATCCGGTGAAATTTTGATAAATTCAGAAAAATCCCAGAAAAAGTATTTGGATAAAAAAATGTTTAAGAAATAATATAAAAGTCATTCTTGATTTTAAGTCTGTTTGTAAATAAAAATCTGAGAATCAGTCAGCGACACTAGTCGACACCAGTTTTGAAGATTTTCAATTTAATCAAGAAAATTCTAAAAAATCATAAAAAATCCAGAATATTAGAAAATGATGTTTAAAACTAAAATCGGTCTAATCTGAATATTAGAATAACCAAATTGAGTAATACCCTAGGATCGGGTCATCGGTTCAGATTAAGCTGACTCTGAGTCCACGAATCTGAATTTAGGGCAAAACGGTAATATAAATAATTCATAATACAAAAACAAAATACAGGAAGTAAATGGAAAAATAAGATCAAAAAAAATCTGAATACGCAACTAAGTACGAATTCCGGGAGCGGGGTGTTACATTCCATCACCTTACAAAAATTACGTCCTCGCAATTCGATAAGGGGTAAAATGAACACAAAAGGGACAAAGACAGGAATTATACTAATCAAGATATGAATTACTGCAGGTAGGGCTCTCAAGTCGACTGAACAACAATCATAATATATATCTTTTACTGTATAAATATTCAAACGATGCTGAATAATATTAACCAGATAACACAGCTTCGCAATAGAATTCCCGTTGTACTGCATACTTAATAGCTCTCCGAGAATAAGTCAGAATACTAAAGGTAACGGAAACCCTAATAATACTTAGCATAATAAAGAAGATTGATAATTAGGAATTTTGAATACCAGGTGTCGATCACTCTGAAAGATATAGCCAAGAATAGAGAATAACTGAATCCCGATTAGTGACTTCTGAAAGATAACCCGATTGCAGATCCATTCTGAGAATACCCGAACTTTATAGAGTTGGTCGAAAAGGTCATATAATAGCTTCATTCAGAACCAGCTGCTACCTCTCTAGTCTATCTATATCTTAAGTTAGTATAAAAGGCTACGAAAAATCAAAACAGTGGAAAGATGGAAGGGATTAGGAATCAAAGGAAGGATGATCAAGAAAGAATAGATAACTCTGTACTTGTAGTTGGACTGTATAACCAGGACTCAAGCAATTCCAGCTGCAAATTTCTTTACCATTAATTTGCCATCTGGACGTACTGAGTATGTGAGAGCCTAGGCTCTGATACCATTCTGTAACGCCCCGATCCCGCGGGTACGGAGACGTTACTGCGACGTATATACACAGGTGAGAAATACCCTCACGTATATACGCTAAGCATCAGTACAGGCAAGAATCAGAGTACGAAAACACATGGTGCATTATACATTCCAACATATGAGTACAATTATAAACTTATCGCCAGATGTGACAAATACTACAAGAATATTACAACACCGATAGGCGCAAATGCGAGAATACAAAGAGATGTACAAGTATAAACAGTACAAAAAGAGGCTCAGAGTCATAACAGAAAAACTCTAGAGCCGAGCAGGGGGCCTAGAAGAATGGGACTCTGGATGGTCTGCTGAAGATCCACGCTACTACTGCGCTTCTCAGGTCAGCAACTGGGAGAATCCACACGCTACAAGCTCTGAGACCTGGACATGATGATCTAGAAGAGTCAGAACTCCCCGGCGAGTGGTGATACGAATGCCAAGTGGCGTGCATAGGTAAGCACATGTGTATCGATAAATCCGAATCATAAACATGTCTAGAAAATCGTATCGTGAGTACAAACATACAGAAACAAGTAGATATATAGCAAGTGATATCAAGCAGGGATTACTCATGTTATAATAAGATAAAAGCAGGAGACTGGTGGAACATAATATGAGTGATAAAGTAGGGTATGAGCAGCTAATATGATAATAATCATAAAACCAAAATTCAATGTAAAAACCCAATGAAGCAAAAGGTATACAACGGGTACATAGTGGCATCTTTTAGTATTATACTCGTTCGACCCATATATGTAGGTATGTGTCCTGGTGTACATCTCAACACACATACATCCATATATAGCAAGTCGAGGCTAGTTATTGGAAGCTGATGAAGAACTGATAGCTCATACTTATAGTAGTTCCCGTCCGCCGGGACACAGCCATTGGGGGTCTGAAATCCTGCTAACACGCATCTTCTGGGGGCCTGAAATCCCCTAACACGAATCATCGGTTTAGTATTCCACTACTATAAGCAAGGCATTATACCGGCATCCATCACTTCCTCCCATTCCCTATATAGGTTATCCTTTTTATGGCTTATTAAACATAATTATCAGATTACGGGAATGAGTAGGAACATAACTGGTCATAACAAGAGTACATAACAGGCATAACGGGAGACATTACAAACATAACGGGAGTCCATAATAAGAGATCAAGTATATATTCCCGTAATGTGATAATCATGAGTAGAGTTAATCATAACTGGTATCAGATTTTAACATGCCAATGACAAGTGTTCAGACAGGTGACAAGTGATAAGTCATGTCATAACAGGGGGCAGGTGATAAGAGATAACAGAACCGGAGCAAGTGTTAAGTAGTAGCATGTCGGGTGTCAGGTGATATCATATCAGTTGTAAAGTGATACAGACAAGTGTTAGGTATGAGCATGTAGCTGTCATGTGTCAAGTAATAGTATGTCAAGTGTTAACATAACAAGAATGCACATGACAAGCGATAGGATAATAGCTGAACACAATCAAACAGAGCTAAGCAAGCTGGAGGTATGGACAACAAATAGTGTTTAACACTAGAGCGCCAGGCGAGGTTACAGGGACGACTCGGCTTAAGTGCGAGTAGAAAATACGGCAGCATCTCGCCTAGACAATCTAGTGGTAAAGCGCTGAGCGCTAAGCACTGAGCGCTGAAAGACCTGACGGTCTCTAACGTTCTTCTCTTTCGAGGTAATGGGCGAAAGCCCTGAGGCTAAAGTACGCTCAGGATATAAGCACACTCTCGGTAGCTACCACGAAACCCATAAAAGTACAGGCCTGAAACTATTGGGTAGCCATCCTGGAGTGGGCAGAAACCCAGAGTCGGTATAAGAGTACCGCGATGTTAGTACCACACAAGCATGTTATATCATGATAATAGCTTATCTACCGTAGAGTAGAGAGCAGGAAGGCTAAAGGGCCAGAGGCCAAGTATGAAGCCCGTAGACTAAGGACCACGAAGGGTGACCACGCATGGTATAAAGCAGTACAAAATAGCACATCACAGGCATAGTATGTATGCAAGAAGTAAAGTACCCTAATAGAAGCATTCATCACAGAGATGTACATATACAATCAAGGGCACTCGGCCATATACAAATACAGGGGCACCGCCCAATACAAAATACACATAAATTTATAATAAAATACATGTCAACCCGATGAAGTGAGGAACAAATGGAGGCGAGGGCACTCGCCTAAATCTTTGAAAATGCTGAAAACTCTAAAATTCTAGGAACTCGCGCATGCGCCATAAAATATAATAATTATATATATTTTTAGAGAGAGAAAGAGAAGAGGAGAGAGGAGAGAGAAAAAGAGAGAGGAGAGAGAGAATCTAGAGAGAGATGGCAGTTAGAAAGGGGGAAAGATGAGAGAGAGAATCAGGAGAGAGAGAGGAGAGAGAGAATCTGGAGAGAGAGTGAGTACATGGGGCAGAGGGGTTGCTGCCCCCTCTCTCAGCACACGGCCTGGCTCAGCCAGGCTGTGGCCCTCCCCAGCCTAGCCACGCTTGCGCGGCCAGGGGAGTTCGCCGAAGGCGGCGCCGGCCGCCATGGCCGACGCAGGCCTGGGGGTGGCCGCCGGCCACCCCAAAAAGAGAGAAAGAGAGAGAAAGAGGGGAGAAGGAAGAAGGGGGTGGAGTTTAGATGGTGGAGGTGATTTTGGTGGTGGTTTTAGGTGGTGGGGAGAAATTAAAGGAGATGGGAGGAAGAGGAGGAGTAGGGTGTTGTAAGGATGGAGTTGGAGTGGAAAAGATGGTGGTGGTGGTTAATTTGAAGAAGATGATGAAGAAGAAGAAGGTGGAGTTGGTGGTGGTTTTGAGGAGGAAGGAGATGGAGATGGTTGATGTTGTTGGAGATGGAGGAGTGGGAAGGAGATGGCCAGAGTTGGGGACTTCCTTGCCAGTGTTGCTGGCCGGAGGCACCGGTGGTGGGGCTCAGTTGTTGGGCGTCGGCCAAGAGAGATGGAGAAGAAGAAGGGAAGGAAGAAGAAGAGAAGGGAGAAGAAATATAAGGAAAAAACAAAAGGAAAAAGAAAAGGGAGAGAGAGATTGATGGAAAGGAGGGGTGATGGGACCGGACCCATGTGGAGGGGGGTGGGTTCGGCGGTGAAGTGATGGGGGAAAGAAAGGAAAAGAAAGAAAGAAAGGAAAGATTCCAAAAATATAATATTATAATATGGTCAGAAAATATCGACTATTCCAGAAAAATCCCCAAAAATACCCAAAGATAGAAAATATCATCCTGAGGAATAATATGAGTTTTTAGAAATAAAATCCCATCCCATTTCAAATTAAAAATTCTGAAGTCAACCGTCGATACCGGTCTATACCTGGACGGTCGGATTTTGGTAAATTCTGAAAAATCTCAGAAAATGCATCAAAGAAGAAAATATGATTTTAAGAAGTAATGTGAATGCAAAATCTTGAAATTCAATTTCGATTGTAAACTAAAAATCCTAGAATCAACCAGTGATACGGCCGACACCAAATCCTGTGAAATTTTGATAAATTTAGAAAAATCTCAGAAAAAGTATTTACATAGAAAATATGATTTTAAAAAATATTGTGAAAGCTATTTCTTGAAATTCATGTTCGTTTGTAAATTAAAAATTGAGAATCGGTCAGCGGCACTGGTTGACACCGGTTTGAAGATTCTCATTTAATTCAGAAAAATTCAAGAAAATTATAGAAAATCTAGAATATTGGAAAATGATGTTTGAAACTAAAATCAGTCTAATTTGAATATTAGAAAGGCCAGATCAGTAATACCCTAGGATCGGGTCCCCGGTTCAGACTAGGGCTGACTCCGAGTCCTACGAATCTGGATTCAGGGGAAAATGATCATATAAATAATTCATAATATAAAACAAAATATAGGAAGTAAATTGAAAAATATGATCAGAAAATCTGAATACACAACTAAGTACGTATTCCGGGAGCGAGGTGTTACAGGTTTATTGAGACCAAGTGTTGTATTCTTCTTTGCTTTGAGTTTGTGTTCATCCCTCTTGTGTATAGGTAATTGTGGTTGTTTGGCTTAGTGCCTTATCCCTCTAAGTGTAGAGGTGATTGTCATTGGCTTAGTGCTTATCCCTCTTGTGTGAGCTGATCGTTATTTGGTTTAGTGCCTTATCCCTCTTGGTAGAGTGATTGTTGTTGTGTGTTTGCCTCTTGTGTAGAGGTTGTTTTCATGGAGAGAAGTGTGTACTCCTAATTTGTATTTGTCAAATACTCGTGGAGGTTCCCTATGTAGGAGGTCCTGTATGGACATATAGTGGAAATCCTTCTGTGTGAAGGCGGGGACGTAGAGCAGTGACTCGAACCTCGAAACATATTCGGTGTTTGCGATTGATCCACTATCTCTAAACTCTCTCTCGCTTTATATCCTGTCATATTGCTCATATCTCATACATGCTAGATATTGATTATGTGTGCCCATACTTGTGTTGAACCAAGAGAGCTTCATATAACACCTCAACTCTTATTTAGAGGAATCAAGAGGAGTTAGTCCAGAGCTCTTCATCGGGAATTCGGCTACACTCTTTGGTTACACAAAGTGTGTGGCAATTAAGTTTTAATTTTGCATCATTTGCATTAGATTAGCCTATACACCTATTCACCCCCCTCTAGGTGTATTTTCAATATGCACGAGCACTTTTCCTTTTCTTATACACTCATTAGGTCGCTTCCTGGCGACCCTGAATTTACATGTCTAGATATTGGACATTTTATTTATTGATCAGGTGTTCGTTGAGATCATGTGCTCTGCGAGGAGCTTGAGTTTTCTCTTTACCTATTTTGATATTCTTTCTTCCATTTTATTCACGTTTCTATAGTTTCCTTGATTCCTGTATATCAGACTCAGTCTTTATTCCAGTTATTTTATATGATATCATGCATGAATGCTTATATATGATATTGCAATGATCATTGATTTATTATGATTTAAATATATAGCTTGTTTCGGGTTACTTAAGGCTTAACGCATATATGTGAGGTATATTCCTTGCGTATATGCGTCGTCGACTCTCGTCGCATCTCCGTTTTAGTATATTTTGGGAAGCAGGGCGTGACAAGAGGGTCATGTTTAGGGTGAAGGGCGCGACAGAGTCACGATAACATCAGTGGAGGTAACGGTAGAGATGGGGGCTGTCAGAGGTTGCAAGGGCTCAGGTGGAGGTGTGTTCATGCTCCAGCGATTGCTCGGCACACCAGGAAAGTGGGAGAGGAGAGCTCGGCCAAGTGGTTGTGGTTCGGCTGATGGGATCTACAGCGGTTAGCTCGGCCATCATGATGGCGCCGGGCTGTGGGAGATGGGAGGTAGGGGTCTCAGCAGTGAGCTTGGGCGATGGCGGAGGAAGAGTTGGCCATGTCGTGGGTGTGATGGGCTTAGCCATAGGAGGATGGGGGTGCAGGGGACCTTGTTGGCATAGGCGAGGGGATGGCGTGCTGCAAGGGAGCGCGCGCAGGGAGGTGTTGGCTAGTGAGGATTGAGTAAACGCGGTCAGAGGGGGTGCGGTTGGGATGTGGACTGCCGAGGGAGGGAAGGAGCTCTGGTGGGTTGCTAGGCCTGAAGGCCATGGAGAGGTGGGGCCAGGGGTGTGTGCCGGATGTGGAGGAGAGGAAGGAAAAGGTGAGGGCGTTATGGTGGTTGGCTCGTCGGAGAGAGAGGGCACTGGATGGATGTAGGACGGCAACATGAGGGGAGTGTGTCGTGAAGGCGGCTATGTGTGGAGAGGGAAGAAAGCAGATTAGGGTTAGGAGAAGAATAGGGATATATAGGGATGAATTAGGTTATTGGATTATGGGTTTGGGTTTGGGTATAGATGAATGGGTTATGGGCTCATCGGGTTTGGGGATTAGGAAAGAATGAAAATAACAATAACACCAACACAATACTAATATTAATAATTAATAAAAGCTAGATATTAATAATAATCATATTTAATTAGTATTGTTAATAGTAACTAGTAACACTAATAATGAAAATAATAATAATAGTGGTAATTAAATGACTAATAATTAACAATAATCATAATAATAATAACAACAACATTATTAATAACAATAACACTAATAATATTAAAAATAAATAATAATCATAATGAAATAATAATAATAACTACTACTAATAATAACAACTAATAGCAATAATAATAATTAGTAATAGAAATGTTAATGAATAATAACAGTAAATATAGAGCCAAATTATCATTAATAGTCCAAAGTAATTTGTATATTTAATATTAATAAAAATCAGAAGAGGAAAAGGTCATGAATCAAGTTAATTAGTAATAATAAAAAATTAAGTAAATCCAGATAAATACTTAAAAAATATTAAAACAATAGAACCCCTCTAATTTAATATGCTTGGGACCCACCTTAAGTATTAATTTAGAGGGGTTATTAATTTGAAGGGTTTTTACCTTGTAAATTATTATTTTGTCTTAAAAAATGCGTCTTTTTAATGTCAACTCAACATCCTCCTCCAATCCTTCAACATTTAATTCCCTAAAAATTTTATTAGTTTGGTTGGTAAGCTCCTTAAAAATCTCCTTGCAAATATCATCTAAGTAGTGAATTAGAACAACAAATTCAAAGCTTCTACTATAGAAATCTTATGGATGTCAATCATTTACTTAACCAACCAGAGAAAGAAGAATTGTGTTACACTCCAACTAAAGAGGATATCATCAATCATATCACAAGGCAGAATAATGATGGTGTGGTTGAGAAAGATGATGATGACGATGATAGTCATGAGAGGTACCTAAAATCTCTACGAGTCAGGCTGTTAAAATGCTAAATTTAGTTGAAACCTTTGGCTACAATAAGAAGATCACAATACTTCTTGAGGACAATTCAAAAGATGAAGGGTTAAGTCAAAAATATCAAACATGGTGCCTTGTGCAAACTAACATCTACTTTTCTAGTTTTTGAGTATTTTATGTAATATATTTTGTCCTTTTATGAAATTATTAATTTATGCGACAGTCGGGACCAAAATTTTTCAATAGGTTTCAAAAAATTATAAATTATTACGATAGAGGGGTTTATTAATTTTTTACACTAGCCCGAGTCGGATTGGAATTTTTTATTAATTTAGAGAGGTTATTAAAGATTAATTTATAGGGTTTTCTGTATCGTATTATTAACTAGGGATATTACACTACACTGGTGGAGACTTGTCGCCATAACCTGCAGACCACGTTCCTAATATAAATAGCAGTGGCTGAGTGTGTCGCACTTGAAATCAGCTTGTCTTACAAGGTGAAGAAGCAAAAGAAATCATTGCAAGAGTCAAGGCTGAAGAAAACGAAAGTAAGCAGGTCAGGAGAAATCAGCGTGGCGCGCTCCAGACCAAAAGATACTCTAGCAATAAAGAATATATCTTTTGCCAAAATCCAACTAGATCTTTCCTAGGCTAGCGGGTGATATATTCCTTGGATTCATTTTAATATCCAAAGGAATCCACCTCGATTGAGTCCAAGGAAAGTGTAAAGTTCAATATGAAGACTTAGTACCCTACCACAACGCGTCCATAAACATGGCTGAGAAGTTCAAAAGCTTTCAGATCGACCATATACCTCACCAACAGAATGCACATGCACTGGCGTCTTTCGCTGCTTCATTGGCTTTTTCAGTCAGAGTAACAGAAAAAGTACTCGTCTAAATCCGTGACTTGCACTACCTAAAATTCGCCCTTGAAGATGTTAAACTTCCAAAAGAAAACCTGAAAGTACTCCTAGAGAGGGTGAATAGGTGTGGCGCTAATCTAAAAACAATAATGCGGAATAAAAAACTTTTTCGCTAACAAAATAATCACCAATGATATCCAAAAAGTGAAGTCGAATTTCCGGTGAAGGCTCTAAAACTTCTCGTCAAGATTCCTCTAGATTAAGAGTTGAGGTGTTTCAATAGCTCTCTTGAAATGATACAAGTGTTAGCAAAATATCAAGCATGTATAGATGAACAATGATAGCAATGTGAGATATAAAGAGAGTGAAGTTTAAAGAGATAGTCAAATGCAAACATAATAATATGTTTCGAGGTTCGAGCACCAAGCCCTACATCTCCACCTTCATCACGAAGGATTCTACTATCTCCACTAAGAACTCCACAAAGGATACAAACCCAAATCTTTATATAAGAGGAGGCACAAAGCCAATGCACAAGTCAACAATCTCCAAAAAGAGATGGGCACAAAGCCAACTCCTCTCCATAAGAAGGAAGCACAAAGCTAAGGAACAAAGCCAAAGAGAAAATAAGGGTACAACACTTAGTGACCATAAAGATAACAAACAATAAGATCCTAAAGGATAGATTTTGCAATGAATAGCTCAAGCTTGTGAGAAAATAAAGATTTTGAAAGTGAAGCACTAAAGAAAATACTTGAAAAAACTTCTTGAATGATATAGAAATAGAAAACTTGAAGCTAGAAATTCTCAAAAGTTTATTTCTTTGATTTTTCAAAACTTTGAAACCCAATATAGATATAGATTTGAGCACAAAAACTTTTTAAAAACTTGTTGAAAAGCTCTGTTGAAAATGAGAATATGAGCTCTTAAAGCTCAAAAGAGCCCACTATATATATGCTAAATCCAAAACTAGCGGTTAGGCTCAAATCCAGGCCAGATTGGCCTTGTGTTCAACGGCCGATCGATCGCCTTATGGCTATATTTTTAGTTGTTAGGGTATCGACGCCCGGTCGATCGAGAGAAACCCGAGAGCTTTGCAGTTTCAGTCAGTCGACCAATCGGTCTGATGAACTCTACTGCGGTCAATCATCTGGTTGACCGAGCTCTAGTTCTTTGGGCTTGTGCATGACTCAACACATCGCTGATCGTGCGGTTCGACGACCAACAGAACAAATGAGCTCTGCCGTCAGTTGACCGACCTCAGCCCAAAAATAATATGATAAGTATCTTTAAACATCTTTAAACCCAAATAAATTCTAATAATTTTAATAAATTTCACAAAAATAAGTTCATGTAAATACAATAAAGCATAAATATGTGTGATCAAAAATCATAACATATTACAAACATATGAACTATTTTTGAGGTAAAAAAATTTATTCTTAAAACAAAAATCTTATTTCTAAAAACTAACTTTAAAATGAAATCCAATTTTTTGAAACAAATACAAGAACAAGTTATTTAAGCTCATGTGTATAGATAAAATCCAATACACATATAAAATAATATATACCTGTTTTTGATGAATTAAAATACATTTCTGAAATAAAATATATTTTTAAATATTAAAGTTTTAAATGAAAACAAATTTTTCAAAATTTCACAAATACAAAAACAAGTTGTTCAAACATATTTGAAGCTCAATAGTATATGGATACAAAACCAAAATGATATAAACTTATTTTTGATGAACTATGTCTTATAAATCAAAACACAAAACGTAAATGGTTTAAACCAAAACTAAACTTTTGGGGTATGTAAGTAAGCTTGAACAATCAAGGCTAATCTATTTTTTACAAGAGATCTAAACTCAAAATCAAAGCACAAGTCTTCTTATAGATCTTCTTCTCTAAGTAGACTTGATCCAAACACGATCCTTGAGCTAGATTCTATTTGAGCGCTTGAGGTGATCTTGGTTTGAGCTCTTGAATCATCGAGTGATAGCTTCAAAACTTGACTTTGAATTTTTTATTGAAGTTAAACACCAACTAAGATTTGATGAATATCTGAAACTTAAACACAATAAATTACTAGTACTATAAACTATAAGAGTTAATCATCATCAAAACTAGGGTGATGGGCCTTGGGCCAACAATCTCCCCCTTTATGATGATGGCAAAATTCTTGGAGTTATACATGCATGAATAGAGAAAAGCCTTGTAAATACTCCCCCTTAACTCATGCATAATATAAAACATATAGATATTCAGTGTAAG
>JAVJIF010017220.1:0-70396 GCA_038442645.1 Agave tequilana | reverse complement strand
TCCATGTGGCACTTTGTTCTGAGGGGATGGATTCTAGAGGTGGCCCCCACAGATTCAAGAGGTGGCCCCACCGAATATGGTGTGGGCACTTTGCTCTGTGTGGCACTTAGTTCCATTCAGGATAACAGGTCACTGTTCATAATACAGGATAACAGGTCACTGTACATAATACAGGATAACAGGTCAGGATTCCCGTAATTGTGATAATCACAAGTCAAATATTAATATAACAGGGGTTACATAACAAGCATAACAGGAGGCAGGTAGCCATCATGTCAAGAGGTTGAAATTAGTCTGGTGGCAAGTCATGTCATAACAAGGTCTTGCCAAGTGGTAACATGTCAAGTGCTAGATGATAACAAATCAGTTGTCAGGTGATATACATGTGTTAAAAGGTATCATGTAATGACAAGTAGTATAAACAGGAGACAGGCATTAGCATGTAGTAAAGCAGTAGCTGAGCACAACCAAGCGGAGCTGAGCAAGCTGGAATACAGGCAGCAAACAGGATTCATCCCTGGAGCGTCTGGCAAGGTTACCGGAACAACTCGGCTTGAAGTGCGAGTAGGAAATCCGGCAGCATCTCGCCTAGACGAATCTAGTGACAAAGCGCTGAACGCTGATCATGATGACCAGGCGAAGCCAAAGACCTGACGGTCCCAATCACTTCCCTTTCGGAACAGTGAGTGACCGGAGGCTGAACACCGAGAGACCTGCCGGCCCCAATCACCTCTCTTTCGAGACAGTGAGTGACCGGAGGCTGAACTGAGAACCTGACGGTCCCAATCACGTCTCTGACGAGATAGTGAGGAACCGGAGGCTGAAGCATGGAGAGACCTGCAGTGTTAGTACCACATGTTATAAAGCAGCAAGTACATCACAGGCATGGTATATGTACAGGAATGAAACTACCCTAGTACAAGCATTCGTCACAGAGAATACATGTCCAGATACTGGCACTCGGCCATACACAAATACAGGGACTCAGCCCAATACATAATACATAAAATGGAATACATATCGACCCGACGAAGCGGGAAAACCCAAATGGAGGCGAGAGCGAGAACACTCGCCTAAATCACCGGAAAGCCGAAAAGTCTGGAATCCATGGAACTTGCGCACGCGCCATAAATATAATAATATATATATATATATATGGGAGAGGAGGAGATACAGGGAGACGCGGGTTTGACAGTGGGACGCGAGGGTCGCAGACGCGACGATCACAGACGCGAGGGTCGCGTCGCGGGATCAGCAAACGCAGGAATCACAGACGCGGGGTTCGCGTCGCGAGGGAGCCACAACGCGGGGTTAGCAGACGCGGGGTTCGCGTCGCAGAGATGCCTCAAACGCGAGACCTGCGTTCAAGTCAGGGCATGAGAATGCAGACGCAAGGATAAACTCCGCGTCACGCCAACAAGGACAGAACACAGACGCGGGCACTTAGCTTCGCGTCATGACCATACAGAAACGCGCGGAGCGCGTCAAGGGGTTGCCCAGACGCGGGGTTGAGATCCGCGTCAGGAAACAAACAGAGAGAAGAAAGGTGATTCCATTGCTGTGCTCGACGAAGGGAAGTTCGGCCCCAATCCAAAAGGAGTGGCCGGCCCTTGAGGAGATGGAGTGATGGTGGTTTGTGGAGGATTTTGATGGTGGTGGTATTTTGGAGAAGGTAAAGGAGAAGGTGGAAGCTTTGGAGTTTGTGGTGGTTTCCATGGAGATGAAGGAGGAAGAAGATGAAGGTAAGGAGTTGGAGGAGTTGTAGTGGTGGTTGTTGTGGTGGAGATGAAGGAGGAGTTGGTGGAGGTTAGGCTTTGGTGAAGAGAAAGAAGAAAAATGAAGTGAAATGGAGAAGGAAAGGTATTTATAGGATTTGAGTTTGTAAAGTGATGCAAATAAATAAAGGAGAGGGGTTTTTGCAAAATGGGGAGATGAGGTGACTCTCTTGGCACTTGGCTTGTTGTGATGATGAGAGAGGAGTGGGGTGTCTTGGAAATGACAATTTGGAAAGGAAGCATTTAATGAAGAGAGAGAAGGGAGGGTAAAATGATGATGCACTCCATATAAGACAAAAGCAACCAAGGGAAGAGTCATGCGTTTCTCCCTTACAAAACGCAGCACACAACTTGCGTTTAAGCCAAATGGCTAAACGGGAATTAAAGTGGCGTTTAGGGAAAAGCCAAAAGCTGCGTTTTCAACAGAGGAGAGAGAAAGTCATGATAATTGATGGGATTTGATCTGAAGTGCATTAAATGCGGAATGGAGAGGACCTTCACAATAAATGCAAGATCCCAGGTTGGTGAGATCTGCGTTTGAGGAAGGAGAGAGAAAATGGGAAAAGACAAAGTGGAATATATGGAACAATCTCCTCGGTAACTGGGAAAACACCGGAAAGGCCCAAAAATAAAGTAATCCGGAAAGTCTCCCAAAAATTCTCAAAAATCATAAATATTATAAAATGATTTTTGGTGAAATCGGTTTTAAAGATTCAATCTCATTTTCAAGATAAAAATCATAAGGTCAATCGTCAATCTCGGTATACGCCGGATTGGCCGGGTTTTCAATAATTTCAGAAAATTCTTAGAAAAAGTATTTAGATGGGAAATATGATTTTAAGAAATATGTCTAAAGGCACTTTTGATAATTCCAAACCGTTTGTAAATTAAAAATCCAGGAATCGGTCAACGATACTGCCGATACCGGTTTTGAAGATTTTCAGCTTAATCCAGGAAAATTCCAGAAAATCACATAAAACCTAGAATATTGAAAACGACATTTAAAACTAAAATCGATCAAATTGGAATACCAGAATGTCCAAACCGAGCAATACTCTGGGATCGGGCCTTCGGTTCAGACTAAGGTTGACTCCGAATCCACGAATCCAAATCCAGACAAAACAATCATATAAAGAATTCATAATACAAAAAATACAAGAAGTAAATCGAAAAATACGGCCGAAAAATCTGAATACGCAACTAAGTACGTATTCCGGGAGCGGGGTGTTACATTCCATCCACCTTACAAAAAATTGCGTCCTCGCAATTTCGATAAGGGGTAAAATGAACACAAAGGGGACAAGGGTGGAATTATACCAATTAAGATATGAAGCACTATAGGTAGGGCCCCAAGTTGACTGATCAATAGTCAGATTATAGACGTTCTCTGCATTTCTGACTGTATAAATCTCTGAACGATGCCGAATAATACTGACTGATTCCACAGCTTTGCAATAGAATTCCCGCTGTACTGCATACTTAATGTCGCTCTGAGAATAAGCCAGAATACTGAGGATAAGAAAACCCTGATAATACCGAGCATAATAAAGAAGACCGATAATTAAGAATTCCGAACACCAGGCATCGATCACTCTGGAAGATATAACCGAGAATATAGAATACCGAGATATAGAATACCCGAGCTTCCTAGAGTTGGCCGAAGAGATCATATAATAGCTTCATCCAGAACCAGCCACTACCTCTCTAGTCTATTCATATCTTAAATTGATATAAAGGCTACGAAAACCAAAACAGGGTAAGGATGGAAGGGATTAGGAATCAAAGGAAAGATGATCAAGAAAAATAGATAACTCTGTACTTGTAGTTGGAAAGTATAACCAGGACTCATGCATTCCAGTTGCAAATTGCTTTACCATTAATTTGCCATCTGGACGTACTGAGGAAGTAAGAGCCTAAGCTCTGATACCAACCTGTAACGCCCCGATCCTGGCGGATACGGAGACATTACTGCAACGTATATACGCAAGTCAGAAGTACCTTCACGTATATACGCTAAGCATCAGTACAGGCAAGAATCAGAGTACGGAAGCAAGTGGTGCATTATACTTCCAACACATGAGTACAATTACAGAGTTATCACCAGATGTGATAAATATTACAATAATATTACATCACCAGATAGGCGCAATTGCGGGAATACAAGGGATGTACAAGAATGAACAGCATAAAAGGCACTCACGAGTTTACTAAAGGAAAACTCGAGAGGCACACAGGGGGCCTGGAAGGATGTAGTTCTGAACAGTCTGCTGGAGATCCATGCTACCGCTGCGCTACTCTGATCAGCAACAGGGAGAATCCACACGCTCCAAGCTCCAAAACCTGAACATGAGAATCCAGGGGAGTCAAATGATACTCCCCAGGCGAGTGGTGGTACAAAAGCCAAGTGGCGAGCCAGGATGAGCACAAGTGTATCGATAAAACCGAACCATAAACATGTATAGAAAACTGTGCCGTGAACAAGAGCATGTATAGGCAGGTGTGAACAGGTATAGCATGATAATCATAAAACTGGGATTCTGTTATAGAACCCGATGAAGGCATTTGTGACAAATCACACAACGGTCATAACAGGAGTGCATAGCAGGTATAAAGGGAGTCACAACAGGAATACATGGCTGGAATCATGACAGGGATAACAAGAGTCATAACAGGCATCACTCGATATCTCCTAAACTAATATAAAACCGATAAAAACCGATAAAACCGAGTAAAACCGATTACGAGCAAACCAATCGTAACACTTAGGTTAGGCTCCATGAGACTAGTACATCGAAGGAATAATCCAAACAAGGAAACCCTCATCTATATACCTTTATCTCATGTCACCGTAATCCAAGCGCATACAATCCGAGTTACAAAACAACACAACAGATTCACATAGTTTATTATTATTATTATTGGGGCCGCCTAAGTTCCAAGCTTCAGTATGTGTCCCATTCCACATACTTCCACTCACAACTTATATAGCCAGTTATTTGGAAACTGATTAAAGTTCGATGAATCATGTTCTGGATGGGCCCCGTACATGCCCGGGACAACGGTTCAGGAGTATCCGGTGCTGAGCCGGAACGTACCGCTAGGTACCGGGACTTATGGACGCCCGAACAGGAATAGAGTATCGCAGATCCCATAGAAATAGGCCTAGGGCGTGTGCATACCCGGCAGGAATAATCAGAGTAGTAGGGTGCCAGTACACCCCACGGAATCCCTGGTGGCCGCCAGGAGATCCCCAAGTATTTGGCCACGCGTGACTCGATAGTGCCACCATGAACATGATTAATCAGGGCCCATCAGTTTCCCCCAAACCAGGTGCAAGTTGTTTATTATAACTTATCAATATTAACAGATTACGGGAATAACGGGTCATGACAGGAGATGGCCCTACAGATTCAAGAGGTGGCCCCCACAGATTCAAGAGGTGGCCCCCACCGGGTACGGTGTGGTACTTTGTTCCATGTGGCACTTTGTTCTGAGGGGATGGATTCTAGAGGTGGCCCCCACAGATTCAAGAGGTGGCCCCCACCGAATATGGTGTGGCACTTTGCTCTGTGTGGCACTTAGTTCCATTCAGGATAACAGGTCACTGTTCATAATACAGGATAACAGGTCACTGTACATAATACAGGATAACAGGTCAGGATTCCCGTAATTGTGATAATCACAAGTCAATATTAATATAACAGGGGTTACATAACAAGCATAACAGGAGGCAGGTAGCCAATCATGTCAAGAGGTTGAAATTAGTCTGGTGGCAAGTCATGTCATAACAAGGGTCTTGCCAAGTGGTAACATGTCAAGTGCTAGATGATAACAAATCAGTTGTCAGGTGATATACATGTGTTAAAAGGTATCATGTAATGACAAGTAGTATAAACAGGAGACAGACATTAGCATGTAGTAAAGCAGTAGCTGAGCACAACCAAGCGGAGCTGAGCAAGCTGGAATACAGGCAGCAAACAGGATTCATCCCTGGAGCGTCTGGCAAGGTTACCGGAACAACTCGGCTTGAAGTGCGAGTAGGAAATCCGGCAGCATCTCGCCTAGACGAATCTAGTGACAAAGCGCTGAACGCTGATCATGATGACCAGGCGAAGCCAAAGACCTGACGGTCCCAATCACTTCCCTTTCGGAACAGTGAGTGACCGGAGGCTGAACACCGAGAGACCTGCCGGCCCCAATCACCTCTCTTTCGAGACAGTGAGTGACCGGAGGCTGAACTGAGAACCTGACGGTCCCAATCACGTCTCTGACGAGATAGTGAGGAACCGGAGGCTGAAGCATGGAGAGACCTGCAGTGTTAGTACCACATGTTATAAAGCAGCAAGTACATCACAGGCATGGTATATGTACAGGAATGAAACTACCCTAGTACAAGCATTCGTCACAGAGCAATACATGTCCAGATACTGGCACTCGGCCATACACAAATACAGGGACTCAGCCCAATACATAATACATGAAATGGAATACATATCGACCCGACGAAGCGGGAAAACCCAAATGGAGGCGAGAGCGAGAACACTCGCCTAAATCACCGGAAAGCCGAAAAGTCTGGAATCCATGGAACTTGCGCACGCGCCATAAATATAAAATATATATATATATGGGAGAGGAGGAGATACAGGGAGACGCGGGTTTGACAGTGGGACGCGAGGGTCGCAGACGCGACGATCACAGACGCGAGGGTCGCGTCGCGGGATCAGCAAACGCAGGAATCACAGACGCGGGGTTCGCGTCGCGAGGGAGCCACAACGCGGGGTTAGCAGACGCGGGGTTCGCGTCGCAGAGATGCCTCAAACGCGAGACCTGCGTTCAAGTCAGGGCATGAGAATGCAGACGCAAGGATAAACTCCGCGTCACGCCAACAAGGACAGAACACAGACGCGGGCACTTAGCTTCGCGTCATGACCATACAGAAACGCGCGGAGCGCGTCAAGGGGTGCCCAGACGCGGGGTTGAGATCCGCGTCAGGAAACAAACAGAGAGAAGAAAGGTGATTCCATTGCTGTGCTCGACGAAGGGAAGTTCGGCCCCAATCCAAAAGGAGTGGCCGGCCCTTGAGGAGATGGAGTGATGGTGGTTTGTGGAGGATTTTGATGGTGGTGGTATTTTTGGAGAAGGTAAAGGAGAAGGTGGAAGCTTTGGAGTTTGTGGTGGTTTCCATGGAGATGAAGGAGGAAGAAGATGAAGGTAAGGAGTTGGAGGAGTTGTAGTGGTGGTTGTTGTGGTGGAGATGAAGGAGGAGTTGGTGGAGGTTAAGGCTTTGGTGAAGAGAAAGAAGAAAAATGAAGTGAAATGGAGAAGGAAAGGTATTTATAGGATTTGAGTTTGTAAAGTGATGCAAATAAATAAAGGAGAGGGGGTTTTTGCAAAATGGGGAGATGAGGTGACTCTCTTGGCCACTTGGCTTGTTGTGATGATGAGAGAGGAGTGGGGTGTCTTGGAAATGACAATTTGGAAAGGAAGCATTTAATGAAGAGAGAGAAGGGAGGGTAAAATGATGATGCACTCCATATAAGACAAAAAGCAACCAAGGGAAGAGTCATGCGTTTCTCCCTTACAAAACGCAGCACACAACTTGCGTTTAAGCCAAATGGCTAAACGCGGGAATTAAAGTGGCGTTTAGGGAAAAGCCAAAAGCTGCGTTTTCAACAGAGGAGAGAGAAAGTCATGATAATTGATGGGATTTGATCTGAAGTGCATTAAATGCGGAATGGAGAGGACCTTCACAATAAATGCAAGATCCCAGGTTGGTGAGATCTGCGTTTGAGGAAGGAGAGAGAAAATGGGAAAAGACAAAGTGAAATATATGGAACAATCTCCTCGGTAACTGGGAAAACACCGGAAAGGCCCAAAATAAAGTAATCCGGAAAGTCTCCCAAAAATTCTCAAAAATCATAAATATTATAAAATGATTTTTGGTGAAATCGGTTTTCAAAGATTCAATCTCATTTTCAAGATAAAAATCATAAGGTCAATCGTCAATCTCGGTATACGCCGGATTGGCCGGGTTTTCAATAATTTCAGAAAATTCTTAGAAAAAGTATTTAGATGGGAAATATGATTTTAAGAAATAATGTCTAAAGGCACTTTTGGTAATTCCAAACCGTTTGTAAATTAAAAATCCAGGAATCGGTCAACGATACTGGCCGATACCGGTTTTGAAGATTTTCAGCTTAATCCAGGAAATTCCAGAAAATCACATAAAACCTAGAATATTGGAAAACGACATTTAAAACTAAAATCGATCAAATCGGAATACCAGAATGTCCAAACCGAGCAATACTCTGGGATCGGGCCTTCGGTTCAGACTAAGTTGACTCCGAATCCACGAATCCAAATCCAAGACAAAACAATCATATAAAGAATTCATAATACAAAAAAAATATAAGAAGTAAATCGAAAAATACGGCCGAAAAATCTGAATACGCAACTAAGTACGTATTCCGGGAGCGGGGTGTTACAAGAGATCCTTATTTCTTTGCATATACCCACTTACAGCCAATTGCCTTCTTTCCCTTGGACAACTTTGTCAGTTCCCAAGTGTTATTCTTGTGTAGAAAACTCATCTTTTCTTCCATGGCATCGTTTCACATCATGGACTCTGAACTGATTTCAGCTTCCATATATGTAGATGGGATCACCTCTTCAACGACTGGGAGAGCGTAGGCCACAATCATATTTGTAGTGAGCCAATTAGGCTTACGTGGATTTCTTCTCGCTCTTCCAACTGCAATGGATTCATAGACATCACCCATAGCCAGTCCCTGTTCCTCATCATCATCAGCATCCTGCTCGGTTACATGATCACTATCCTGTGTCACCGGGGTATGATTTCCAAAGATGCTAACATTTCTAGAGACGGTGAAGTAGCATCACTCTCCACCTGATGTGACACCCATTTGGTCTTCTCACTCTCCACCTGCTGAGAGATTGTAGCCTTCAACATTGAAACCCCATCGAACATGACATCTCTGCTGAGTTAAAATTTCATGTCCTTAGGATCTCAAATTTTGTAGCATTTTATTCCTCTCTTGAATCCTATGAACACTCCTTTCTTCGCTCTTGGGTCTGTCTTCCTTAGTATGGTAGTAGGTCGGACATCTAAATACCCTTAGTGAATCATAATCCTAAGCAGCTTTCCCTGACCAAACCTCCAGAGGTGTTTTACCTCCTATTGCAGACGAAGGCAACCTGTTGACGAGATAGAAAGCATATGTCAAAGCCTCAGCCCAAAAGCTCTTTGGTAATCTGGCATTGGATAACATACATTAGACCTTCTCTAGGAAAATCTTGTTCATCCTTTCTGCTACCCCTTTTGTTGCAGTGTTTCTCTTACTGTGACGTGCCTGTTTATGCCTTCATCACGACATAGGTTTAGTAAAGGATCAGACTTACACTCACCTCCGTAATCTGACCGGAGGATCTTGATCTTCCTTCCTGTGCTTTTCTCCAAATTCTTTTTCCACTCCAAAATAATTTTAGGACTTCCCTTTTGTGCTTCATAGTATATACCCAACATCGCCTAGAATAATCATCAATGAAAGTCACAAAGTAGTGGTTACCTCTAATAGATGTCATCTTGGTAGGTTCCCAAACATCGGTGTGATATAATTCAGAATCCCCTCGGTGCAGTGAGTCGCTGTGCTGAATTTCACCTTGGTCTTCTTTTCGATGACGTAATGTTCACAAAATTTTAATTTGTAGGTTCTGATACCTTTCAATAGACCTTACTTTGCAAAAGCTTGCAACGACTTTTCACCTGCATGTCCGAGCCTCATATGCCAGAGCCTGATAGAATCATCATCTGAATCTGTAGAAGTCGCCACCTGACCTGTCACTGTACTACCCTTTAAGTAGTAGAGATTATTTCGGCGGACGCCCTTCAAAACCACCATTGAGCTTTTGGTCATCTTGAGAACGCCATCTTTAATAGATAGCTCAAGACCCAATGTTTTCAAAGCACCAACGGAGATAAGATTCCTCTTAAGTTGAGATACATACCTCACTTCCTTCAATTCCCGTACTATCCCATCGAACATCTTGATCTGAAGTGTACCTATGCCTTCCATGTTACATAAGCGATAATCATCCATGAAAATAGAACATCATCTAGCTTTTCAAAGCTAGAAAATCAATCCATGTTTGGGCACACATGATAGGTAGCTCCAATATCTAACATCCACTCAGAATCTCATGAGTAACCAACGTAAGAGTAATGACAAAGAAAGAGAATACCAATGAGTCTGAGTCCGATCCACCTGCCTGTGAAGTACCGGCTTGAGTGCTAACCACATGTGCGAGGTTTGCCTCGGTCTTCGACTCCTTCTTATCTTTGGCCTTGGACAATCAACCTTCCAGTACCCTAACTATTTGCAGAAAGCGCACTGATTCTTCTTCAGATCTCTGAAACCTGGCCTACACTTCAATCTCCCACGATCATCTTTGCCCTTCCTATTGGAACTCCTGCCTCTTACCGACAATACCTCTGTTGATGTACTCTCAAAAGGACAGTCTATCCTGCCTCCTTACTTCATAATTACAAGAGAAGCCGACACTTCATTGTAGTTAAGTGTTTGTCTACCATTGATCAAAGTTAGAGTAAAGATCTCATACTCTTCATCAGGAAGAAAATTCGTAGAATCGCCGCTTTATTCTCTTCATCGATCTTGACATCCACATTAACTAAGTCTGTAAGAAAGTTGGTGTAGTTGTTCATGTGTTCATCAATGAAGAGTCCTCTCTTCATCTGGAAGCGATAAAGCCTCTTCTTCAACTGCAACTGCGACTCAATACTTTTCGTCAGATATTTCTTCTCTAGGATCTCTCACAACTGCCTTGCAGATGTTTCATGTAACATATGATATTTGATGTCTTGTATCAAGAAAGACCTGATCAGACCATATGCCTTTCGATTCATCTTGTCCCAATCCTCTTCAGAAGTAGCCTTGCGCTTTTTCTCCAACCATAGAGTGTCTTCGAGGTTTGATGCCGTCAATGCATCCATCACCTCATATCTCCACATACCAAAGTTGTTCTCGCCATCGAACTTCACCACATCAATCTTTAATGAATGTAGGTTCATAAATTTCACCGTAGATGTATTCTCCAGCCATCTTCTCAATAGATCCCTCAAAGTAATGCGGAAAACAAACGGAGTTAGATCAAAAAACTAGATAAAGATAGGATCTTTACCTCAATGTGAAACCCTAGGAAAGTTTCCGAAATGATCTACTCCACCAAATTTGATTCCTTGAGCAATCCAAACACTGTTCTGAGATCGTCACACGATCCCACTAACAGTCCCAATGCTGCTCCGAGATCGATACATAATCTCCGCCAAACAGCAACCAATGCTCTTGGAATCGACACACGATCCGATGAAGAACATGGGATGCTCTGATACCACTTGTTGCGCACGCCTTGACAATAATCAATTGAGGAATCCCTAATTAGAGAGAGGTGCAGCGAGAAAGTACCCAAAAGACAAGAACAAGTAACGAGAGATAAAGCAAACACAATATTTAACGAGATTCGGCAATTTGCTTACGTCCTCGGGACAACGGAGGGAGAGATTTATTGATTCAACAATCAAGTATAAAATTTTTCTTGCATACAATTCATGAGGGCTCTACGCTTTTCTTTATAGTTAGAGAGTCCCATGATTTTAGGAAATCATAATTGGAGTCGACTTCAATTCAGAAACGAAGTCTGAATCCGAATAAGAGAAGCAGTCGCTGTACGCGTCGGAAAAGATCATAATTGTAAAATCTTTTGATTGAATAGAATATTACAACGGATACAATCCGATTACAAAAGAGAGGGAATCTCAGGGTTGATTCTCCCCTTTGTTTAAAGCTGGGTTCTTCATGTGACGGTGGAGAGTGAGTCTTGTTCTCCGTTGACCGGCCGAACATCAAGTGTCTCTTGTGGATCCTCTCTTTGGATCTACTGTGGAGTAGCACAACTCCTATCAGTAATGGAATCTCAAAGAGATTTAAAGAACTTGAACTTAGCAAGTTAACAAAAAGAGTTGAACTCTTCTCAGGCTACAAGAACTTCGAGGCCGAACTCTGCTGAGGTAGCTCTCCTCCTATGCTCATGGTTTCTTGGATTCCTCTATCGGGACTCTCCTTTTCAGCCTTTTTAGAAGAGGTCCCCTCAGAGCCTCTTTTAGAAGAGGTCCCCTCCCCGGGGTCCTTCGAGAGGTCTCCTTCTAACACCCCCCCTTTCCGTCCTCTAGCTATTCGTAGCTATTTATAGAGGAATTAGGGTGTAACTAACCCCTTAAATCTCTCCATAATGAGAAGGGGTGTAACCAACTCCATAAATCTCTCCATAATGGAAAGTTATTCCCTATTATGTGGAGAGAAAATGGGGTGTAACTGACCAAGTTCGTGGCTGTCAGTTATAGCAGAAATGTGGGTCTCGCGCTGGACGCGGACCTCGCTCTGATGTTGAGACGCGGAGCTCACAGGCTCGCGTCTGTGTTGGAACGTGGAGCTGCTCAGGCTTGCGTTTGAGTTGAAACGCGGAGCTGGATGAGGTCCGTGTTTGATAAAGGACGCGAGGTCCACATCTGGCGACCTCCGCGTCTGAGAAAGGACGCGAGGTCCGCGTTTGGCGAGGTCCGCGTCTGACAAAGGACGCGAGGTCCGCGTCTGGCGACTTCCGCGTCTGACATTGGAACGCAAGGTCTGCGTCTGACGACCTCCGCATCTGGGAGGTCCGCGTCTGAGGCTGGAAGTAATCTCCGCATCTGGGAGGTTCGCGTCTGAGGCTCTGTCTTAAGTAATTTTTTTTTGATAGCCTACAGCCGCCTGTCGGCGACCGAACCCAACAGAGAGTTGAGCATGCCAGTCGGTCGAGGCCGGTCGACCGAGCTACACCTATGCACGTTGTGCACACCGGTCGACCGGGCAGTCGGCCAGCCACTGTTCTGACCTGCAATTCGCTACGTTCTCGCTCCTTTTGGATTCCGATCTCTGCACTATTTCTTTCATTGAGTTTAAAAACTCTACCATAGTTTTTTATCTCCTCTCTCCCTACAACTTTGAAACTATGTTTTTCTTTTTTTGTTCATATCTAACTCATTAGGAACTTATTCGCATTTTCTTTATTTCTACACTCGCCATACAATTCTCGTCAGTTAAAAGACACTTTGAAATCTCACTATTTTACTTTTTTTGTGGGGTGGGGTGGGGGGAAACTGTTTTTGTAATCTAACTCACTAAAAATTTGTCTTATTTTCTTCACTTTCAAGCTTCACTCACCACGATCGCCATCGTTGTTGCTGCCATTATTGTCAAATCACTGTTACCACCATTGCTGTAGTTTCCTCCATCGTTGACACTGCCACCACTGCCAACAAACGCATGCTCATCGCTGTTCTTACCCCACTGTCATCATCTCTATCATTGCTAAGACTACCACCATTGCCAGCAGGCTGCACTGTGAGCATCCCAACTAAGCTTGACTAGCCATTGCAGAGGGGACCTATGACTTAACATATGAAACCTACTAGTAGTTTGTGAATGCTATTTTGTTGATATCCGTGAGGCTTTGTTTGGCGAATAGAGTTAGGAATTAGAATTTAGTACTTTGAAAGAAGAGAATAAGAGTAGAAATTAGCTTCTTTTTTTTTTTTTTTGGTTATTTGATTAGAATTAAATTTAACTAGAGCTAGGGGTTGAGACAGAGAGAAAGAGAGATAAATTCCAACTTTTTTATGGAATTAGCAATTCTTGACTTTGAAGAATTGGGTGGATTTCGATGTGATTTTGAGAGTAGTTTTAAACTTAATTATGTCCATTATAACTTGCCAACTCTTGTCAGTTTTCGATTATTTGACAAGAATTAACTCAATTCTTGAGCTAACTCTTGTTGTCAAACAAGACACAACATCAGTTTTGTGGGGGGAGAGAGAGCAGTCGACGGCACTTCGGGTCCTAACAGTTTTTTAATACGTTTCTGACTTTGTTTTTGATCCGATTTTAGATCTATTGGTTTCTTTTCTTCAGGGATTCTCTGACTATATATAAAAAGGTATTATCCCCATTGGTTGTATCTTGTAATTGTTCATTAATAAGATCTCTCTCTTCCCTTTTGTTTCGAGAACGTAAGCAAATTGCCGAATTGTCGAACCTCATTAAATTTATGTTCTCGCTTTCTTTCTCTTTGTTTGATTTTTTTCGTGCAATTGGTGGTTATTTTCTTGTGTGTTGCAACCCTCTGGTTGGTTCTTCCCAATAAGTTTTTTTCTACTCCACGAGAGCTTGTCTTCTCTTAGAAGAAAGATTAAAAAAAGAGGAGGAAGGAGCAAAATAGAATCCGTCGCGTGATGCAGTGCAGGACTCCAATCATGGGGCCATTGAGATCTACATGAATCAATGGCCAAATCCTGTTCTTTATCCCATGCAAGAGAAGCTTGTGGTGCACTGCAAGCCCCATAGATTGTTGTGGGCTTTGCTTTGAGAATGGGAACAATCCTTTTTAGTTCCCTCCCTTTTAGTGACACATGGGTCCAATAAATGGATGACTACTCAAACTCACTCAGAGAAGGGACGGGGAGTAAGCAAACACACCATGTTCATGGGACCATGGGTCAGGCCCTTCCAATCTGGTTGGTGCCCGTGGACCCTATAAGAAAAGACTTAGATGATGATGACGACGACAATAACATGACAAGAAAATTTTAAATATCTGAGATCTTTCGTAACTCAATTATATTATATTCTTTGTACTATTCAAAGAGAGAGACTACAGTGAGATGCAAATGCAGTTCATGAATCCCGACTATAAAATCTCCAAACTCCGAGTCCCACCAATACCCATGTCACACTAGCTCATAAAATGCCCCCATAAGTTCATCTTTTTTATAAATATATGCTTCTTGCTTTCTTAACAACAAATAAAATTGTCAAGTAAAATATTATAAAAAACACCTTTTTTTTTTTCTTTCTTTTTTTTAATTTCACATCCTCAACCTCCAGATGATTTTACCTCTATTAGATGACAAGGAGAATTATCAAAGTATCCACAAAAGAACAAACATCTGTTGGCTTGCCATAATTATCATACCAACTCCATCAAGTCCCATCAAAAAAAGAGAAAAAATTGGGGAAAGGGAAGCTAAATAGATTATTTCACATCAACAGCCAGAACCAAATTCAGACCAGTGGGCAATAATAACTTAGAGCACAACAGTGCTTTTGGTAATGAAATTAAATCTTAAAGGAGTGGTGAGAGAGATAGAGAGAGTACATGCAGTGCCCCCAGGCTGCCACGTGTGCCACACTATATAAGAATCAGCATCTCACCTGCAGCACTAGAAAATAGAAATATAGAGCAAAGCAAACGTGTCTGCTTTCTTGCAACCACAGATTCTGTGGCTCTCTTCAAAAAACGAGAAAAGATAGAAATTGGATTCTGTGGCTCTAATCACATCTCTTTGATTGGTTGTAAGCAAATCTAACACTCTTAACTCTGATTTAAGTATGCAAACTAATAGTTTATTGAAAAATAATATCTTTTCAGTTCGAATCTAACCCAAGAGTGAGAATTGTAGGGCCTACCCTCTAAATTACATAGGGCCCTCACGGGCCATAAAGCATTTAGTGAGATTTAAATTAGAAAGCTCGAGACAGAATAGCATCACTATTTATCAAATTAAATTCGAATTGTGAATCATTCAAGAACTATATTATATTTGAATATGATAATTCACACAAGGATCAAAGAGGAGCAAGTTTCTCTTACTTAATATGTTGTTTTACATATTTTTCTTCTTTACTAGATAATAGACTTGTGTAAACATAGTAAATAATTTTATATCAGTTAGAGCTAAAAAAATTATATTAATCAAAGTAAATACTAATCAATAAAAATACTATCAGCTCGAAATAGACTTGCGTGCTTTGGAAAAGATATGAAGATGAATTATTTCTATTCAAATTCAATGTTAGGTCATTCAAATTGAACATCCACATTGTTAGAGTTGGGCCACACTATTAAAAAGACTTAAAAACAAAAACAAAAAAATCAAGTATTTTAAATATTTTTTACTTATTCATCTAGTAGGCAAAAAATGAATGACTGAAACAATGAGTAAGTTAGCTTAATGGTGTAAAATATTTGACACCTAAGAAAAATTAGTGTGCGGGGGTTTTTAAATGTTTAGATCATGATCAAATGATCGGATCGAGAACTTGTATATTTAAAGTCATAAATATAAATATTATGTTATTTTCAGCCGTTCGTTTTGTGTCTACTTGATACATGGATAAAAAAAATTACAAAACACTTGATTTTAAAATTTTAGTTACTTTAAATAATGTAAATGAACTTCAACGAAATGAACCTTGTATTTAAATGCCACACCATTGAACTTGAGTGAAAAAAATTCATGTTCAAATTCTCCTAAAAGTAGCCAAGTCAGATCCAGTTCAGTCATCAGGCCCCATTGCCAGCCCTAGACACTCCACCAATATGTTCTTAGCACCACTTTAACACAGATGGTTTTGCTTGTTGTAACTGATAAGTAAAAGAGAATTGCATCAGGATCTCTTTGAAAGCTTAAACTTGCAGCAGTATCACTTTACAGTTGACCAAATAGTACCTGCTGCAAACATCACTTCCAGTTGACTAAACTTTGGTTTAATGTAGCAAGCACTAATTACTGCAATAAGTAATTATTAATCTTAGACAAAGAATTACACTTCAGCTCAGAGTTCGCAGTAAGACACCAGTTTCAAGTTCTTTAATTTTTTAGGTTTATCTACTTATAAATTCTATTTGATGATTGATAGAAATTTTTGGTAGTGATTTTTCTGATGGCAACCTTCCACCTTTTCTGGCACTTTTCACTCCCATGACTTTTTAATTGCAGCAGATAGACACCATTGTAGAGCCATCAGGAAATCAGTGCACAATAGACACTAAATTTTTTTTTTTCAAACCAACAAAATAAATTACAAAGTGTAAATAGATTCTGAGTATAAATTTATTTGTGGAGGCTCCCAATCAAGGTTCATATAATTTAAATATGAGCAAGGAAGTTAGATTTTGCAATAGTACAAGAGCTAGTAAGAATATCATGGATGCATGCATGAAAAATTTGGAGGTTGGCCAAGAGAAAATTGAATGTTGGAGATCAGACAGACTCCACTAATAATAAAGAACAAAAGATGTAGCATTTTCACCAAATCAGCAATAAACAATTGAGAAAGGTGAGAGCTATGGACTAAGCCGCGTGAGATGATTACCATATACTGGCTCCACTGGCAAAATGCAAGCTGCAAGTTGTGATATACATAATACAAAATAGAACATGGAGGACATTTAAATCAATTTTATTAGGTTGCAAGAGTCAGTAGTCCACTTTGTGACAAATGATTAAGATTTGATAAGCAGCAGAAAAATGATAAAAATGGATGAGTGACAGAGATAAAAAAATTTATTAAAATTGATTACATATTGTTTATTGCATGATTCTTCCTACTCTGAAAGATAATTAAAGGTGGAGAGGTTGTCCAGTTCTTTGACCTGCTATATCTAGCATGCAAAAAGAATTTAGAGGGATCAGTTGTTTAACTTAATATTTCTGAATATAGACAGCCAACCTAATTATGGGATAAAGTGTATCATGCCAAGATAAACAAAGGCCATTTGTGGTGCCATCTAAGACATGGATGGCCAACTAACAAATCTTTAATTCTGATGTTTGGACTTAATGATGGTCCTTTTCCCTTGTACTTATTTGAGGTGAGATTTTCTACACTGGACATGTATATAATTGAAATTAGTTTAATATGTAGGGCCTAAAGGGAAAACAATACAATAGCTTTATCTTTGTAAATACAATACACATGTAGGTATGCACCAACGTATATGTCTACTAATTCAAAAGGGGTGGATGCCCAAATGTTTTTAGTTTAAGATTCTGATTAGGCTCTGAAACCTATATCTGATGGTTCGTGATTATTATTATTATTATCAGCAACAGCAGTAGCAGCATCATCTTCCTCATCCTCATAGTACAACAAAAACTATGACACCTTATCATTGACTATAAGCATGCACTTCTACAGTTTCTACACCTTTTTTTTCATAAATCACTTCCATTATCACAACGATCATCCAAGATAATTTCTGTCAACAATTACCACGGCAGTATCTATTAAATTTTTACAATCAGCAGTTAACTGGACTTTGTGAATTAAAAGAGTTCAGGAGATGACAAACATGTTGCTTTCATCTCGTGTATGTATAAGTTAAATCACCTTGAATTGAACTGTACCAACACACATTTGGTGGAAGAAGTGCAGAAGCCTCTAGACATCACCTTTGAACCACTGATGATTGATTTATCAAAAGCAAGAAAGAACACACGCCAGTTTTGCCGTATTCGTAGCAAAAGTGAGAGGTCACATCATTCAATTAGCTGCATCCAGTATTCCATGTTCCCAGCATCAGAAAGTTACACTCTGCACAGATAGAATCCTGCAAGCAGTCATGTGCAACATTTAAACACTATGCTGGAATCAAACACTACACTGGCAAGATAATTGCAAATGATCAATTCTTTGAGCTCCCCTTAAGAGGGAAACAGAGAGGCCAAGAAAAAGCAATTGTCAAAGATTCAACACCGTGTTGCTCTGATAGCAGTAATTGAAAGATGACACCAGCGAGGCTTTCACGTATCGGTCAGGGAATTGTAGAACTGGGACTTAGCCTGAACAACTTAGACGGGTTGGTCTTCAAGGCAATTAAAGAAGTTGTCAATGAAGCAGCAGCAGCAAGAGCTGACGCTAAAAGCTACAGCCAACTGCATTTTTTGTGGGTCATATACTGGGGGAAAGAAACAAAGGCACTTAATTCATGATGAAACTCTCTCGTGCCAGATTCATAAATTTCAGCAATAACTGGTTCATTGTTAGTCTGTGAAGCAGAATGAGGGGCCATGGCAGCGCCCACCACCCATGTGAGGGGAACAGACAAATGGGGCCTTGTTACCGGCTGACAAAAAAAAAAAAGCTGTGGTTTTTTGCTGCATTTTGTGGAGAAGCAAATAGTTTGAATCTGAGCATATAATTCCAATTCTTCATGAAGGTAATAGAAATGTGTGAAACATGAAATAATTAGTCAAGTCTATTTCTCTGGCTGTGAGATTTTTCTTCATCGTTAAAGTTAGAGTTGTGACTTATATAAGGGTACAACATGTGATATGGAATCATTAGAAGAAGAAAAAGGTGGGAAAGGCTCCAGAAAGCTCAAACCTGGAAAAAGGTGAAACGAACTAGTCACTTGCAATAGTAAAGGTTGAACTAGGCTGTCGACTGGCTCTGTCAAGAAAAATCAAACAGAAAACGGGAACAAAATTAATGACATGGCTGTTAGTTAATGAAGTGTCAACAATCAAGAAACAGGTTATAAGTACAATGGAACAATTTACTTCTTTTCTGGAGGTCCTACGAATGATGAGGATGGTATTTGAAACTAGAAGTAATAATGAGGTTTACCTTAGGTTGCAGGATCTTCCTACTTTCACTGAAGTACTGGTTAGGATGGTTGATCCCAGAATCACATGAAGTAGCATGGATTGCTTCGAATGTCAATGTGCATGCTAGCTGAAAATGATTAAATAAATAATTTGAATTAGTGATTGAAAGGAGCAGACGTAACAACCCAAGAGAGTATGGAAGGGGTTTAAATAATTTTACCTGGTAATGACGATTCCGAACTTTATCCATTACATCTTCCAGTGTGCGTCCCCCAATCCCTATTTTACCAAGAGCAGCTCTAAGATTTTCCTCACTGTCAACCAAAGGATTCGACGGGGGATAACGGTTAACAAAATCCAAAGTGCAGTTTAGTCCAAATCATTTCAAGCGATTTAGGAATTTGCAGCTCATGTTCAATAATGTAAGGCCAAAAAGGAAACATAATCACGAATATTTAGTAGCAATAAAGCACAAAAGAAACTCTGAAAACCAATAAAGCAACATACATCAAATATCCTTGAAAAAGACCATCGAGCTCAAATTAATTCGTCAGTAATAGCAGAAGAGATAATAGAAAGACTACTAAAAGCATATTTGGATAGACTAATAAAAAAACCATGTAGTCCTAATCTTTTTCCAACGGATTCGGGAAACTCAATGAATTGGTTTGTTTGGCTGTCAATTTCTTACTAAAACCCTAAGGACTGCCATCCAAAAAGTGGTCCAATTCTTTGAATTAGAAAAAGAGGTCCTGATCTCTTTACTCTGATCCAAAGGATCTCTCTTGGCTGCAAAGTAATAATTGTGTAAAATTTAATGATTTGTGATGGATTTAATATGGCATCCAAACAACTTCTTGGATTTTAACTCTAAAGGCTTACAACACTTTAGAAAACAGGTGCAGTCCAATGGTTTTTCACCCAACATGAAATCCAAAGGATTTTCACTCCAACAATCCAAACAAGTCAAAGCAAACTCAGAAAGAGAGATTGCAGCGAAGTAAAAATATGCAAAAGAAGCCCAAATATAAGGTGTTGAATGAAAAAGCCCAAGACGGGGTAAAATGATGGCCCTAAAGGAGGTTGAGGCAGGCCAGAAGTAAATCAAGCAGATTTAATTGTGTAAAATTTAATGATTTGTGCTGGATTTAATATGGCATCTAAACAACTTCTTGGATTTTTAACTCTAAAGGCTTACTACACTTTAGAAAACAGGTGCAGTCCAATGGTTTTTCACCCAACATGAAATACAAAGGATTTTCACTCCAACTATCCAAACAAGTCAAAGCAAACTCAGAAAGAGAGATTGCAGCAAAGAAAAAATAAGCCCAAATATAAGGTGATGGATGAAAAAGCCCAAGAAAGGGTAAAATGAGGGCCCAAAAGGAGGTTGAGGCGGGCCCAGAATTAAATCAAGCAGATTTTAGTCTTTTCAGGTTGGACAAACTGAAAAGATAGAAGATAGGCCCAGTAAAGTGGGTGGTAATCGCATAAGAAGAATACCAAGTTTTTAAAAGGAGACTTGATGGGAAGGTAGGAAAAATTATAACTAAAAGTAACACATCTTGAAGCCTTTCGTCAATCATGCAGGATCAAGTATTGAATTCTTTCCACTGAAATGGGGAGGGAACTTCAAACCTCTCTGACGATACACCCGATAACTGTACAAATTTTTCAGGTCATAACACATCTATAATATGAACTTTCAGCCGATAATCAGATTGACAAGATACCTCACTGGACCTACTAACCCAAGTTTTTTTTTTTTTTTGGAGAAGGCACACAAAGAAATACAAGTACAAGCTCCAGTACCACCACAAAAGATACAAACCATGTGCCATAAGACTAACAATACAACATATGGACTGGTCATCAACATGCTGAGGGTACCCTATAGACCAAAAACCAAATAAGATGTAATGTAAAACTAATGAATTGAAAACATAACAGATGGAAACACATTGTGAATACACCAAACACATTTGACACATATCTCCTGCCAAGGTTTAAGTCCTAGGACACAATGCACGCTTAGAAGGATATCAACCAGTTTACTACATAGCTTGGAGAATGTCTCTTATACTACCAAAAATAAAAACCAGCCATAAAAACTGTCACATAACATCCCTTCTTATTCTATGATGTCTGCAATCATGTATTGACTGCTCGGGTGTCACACTTCATATCAAAGAAACACGTTATTGTATCAATTGCATTCATATGACTTAAGTTTAACCAACCATGGAGTGATCATTTAATATATCATGGACAAATTGGCTAGATTTTGTACACCGAGATGCCTACTCTACTATGTCAGTCCTTTTTTGCTTTGAGGGATTAGAATCCTTTGAAGATTATGATGTAATGTCAGATATGTACTCGACCCAACAGTTGCATTAGTTAAAATATGACATGGTTCCCTCAATCCCTCTTTCTTTAGAACATGATAGTAAATAAACAAGGCCATAGGGTCATAGACAGAAATGTTGGGATGTCTTGAATCCTAACCCCAGTTTATTTTTCAGTTACCTACTGTTTTCGGACCTTTCGGGAGCTGAAGCTGAGCTGAGTGCAGCAAAGGGAAGCTTCATACATAGGAAAGGTCCCACACACATGATTTGGCACGTGGGTTGAGCAGGTTAGTCCGAGGGTTCGAGGGTGAAGCCCCCGACCTAAATTTTTTTGGTAATGATTCAGTTCTGTTTTTCACCGGTACTTGTTGAAGGGTATTTTGGGGATTTTTTGTATTGGGAAACAATTCTAGCATAAAGGGTTTGTTTCCAGTCATCAAGGATTCATATTCAATCTATGAGTTTTATCATCTGTGAGAGACAGTATTGAGATGTGCAGATCTCTTCTTTATTATGTACAGACAATTTCATTACTCTTTTTTTCTCATTTTACTAGTAACTTTGGGTAATTTACCATATACATAAAATAGTAATAGCCATGAACGTGACATATGTAAGTTTCCTAAGTAATAGTTCTTTATTATGCATCAGGTGTATTAAACACTTCTCCCATTAATTGATAAACCAGAATTCCACATAAAAACAAATGTAGAACAGAAATTTATAAGGCAGCTCAGTATCATTGAAAAAGGCTGCCTTGATATTGTAATAATATTAGCAATAATGGAGAAACTTTTAGTTCTATGAGACCGAATCCACCAAAATAATGTATATACGGTAAGCTAAACAAATTGGCATGAGGCTATACCTGAAATGTCTGTAAGGACAGCCATGGTGATCACCAACGCTAGGTGTGGAGGAGATAATCTTTTGACAGGAATAGGGTGTATAATCCTGAACCATATACAACAAGATAAATTAAAAGTTTTACCAAACTAATTCACATGTATGTCCAGGAAGGGGCCTTACAGTCCTCTTTCCTTCTTTCCCATAGTTATGACGAATGCTGTATGCATATTCTTTGTCAAACCGCTCAGTGCCAACCTAGGCCAAAAACAATAGAGTAGATCAGCGCTTAGCATAGGTCATTGTTTACATAACACATAATACTGGTAGTTAAGGTGATACTTTTATAATACAATTGACAGATATTTTAAGGAATTTTATGTCTTATAAATAAGAATTCGAGTAATAGCTACTTTATGCTAAAATTCAGAAGAAAGCCATATCAAATACCAGAAGGGTTAAACAATCCACTATGCGGGTTTATTTATCAAAATCAAACAAAACAAAGTATGACTTGATAGTAAAACTGTGTGTAAATTATATGATGCTTTCTAAAGCATAACCATTATGCAACATTTTCATTATACAGTTTACAGAATTTAAAGTAATATGGTATTATTCCTTCTACCTATGTTGCATGGACATGACCACACCAACATAGATATAACACAAACATGCCAAAAATTCTTACAAATTAGCATGACACGTGTGTTGAACACGCACATGTGTCCGACATGACACGGCTCCACGATAAGAGTGTCTATGCTACATAGCTGTCTACTAGTTCACCCAGGTTCTAGCCTTCTAACTATCACAAAGGGCATTATTTGCTTAACTAGGTCTCGAATACAATTCTCACCAACCCCAAGAGCAATTTCCCTGATAACTGACCAGTCTGCGATGCAGGTGGACGCATATTCTTCTGGGATTACAAGGGTGCTCTAAAAGGCCTGGTACCCCCGACAGCACGGAAAAACAAAGGAGGCAATAAGCATTTGTCTCCATTGGATGTCAACCTAACAACATCAACCTTCTGTTAGTCAGTGCCAAGGTCTTCCTAGAGTCTCCTATAAGCAAAAATTGGAACATATTTAGCCTAGGAACCTTTGGCAGGTAGAGATAGTTACTCATTCGTTATGAGGTTTAAGCTCAAGATGAGCACCATGGCATGATTAATCCACCTTACAGTCTATTTCACAGTATGCATTTCTTTGCAAAATCAGGCACAAATATTTACTGTTATCAGAGCAAGCGAAACCAGCATCCTTGGAAAGCCTATCAAGTCTTACTATAAGTTCAAGGGGCTTTTTTTTTTTTTTTTTTTTTTTTTGGGAACATTAGGCCATAGCCGGACTTTAAATATGGACTCCCCACAAGCCACTTCCACCTTTTTACTAATGAGCCAGGTCTGGGCTAAATCAGTAGAATTTGCGCAAACAATTGAAAACTGAGATGCCTCAAATTTACACTTACAGCAAAATGACAAATGTCATTAGTATGAACAGGCTATCATTTGACCCATCTGGTGCAGTATTTATATTGAAATGTAGAACAAGTGCAAGCTCACAATTCCAAATTGTAAATTTGACCTACAGTCAAATCATATGCCTGACTAGGATTAGTAAGTTCTGGAACAGCTAATATTAGGAATTCTAGTTCAATTAGAAAAGAGAACCCTGTTGTGAAGGATCTTTATAACTATTTTCAAACATGACAATCAATGAGTTTTGCGCTCTTGTTTCTGTTGAGTTCTTTTCTGTTTGTTTTATTTCTGACTAAGTTAGCTGAATTACTGTTAAAATCCCCTATCATTATTTAATCAAATGCAACCAAGAACCAAGCGTCCAACTTTCTCCTGGAGTACAAGAGCCTTGATGGAGATTTTGGCTGAAAATACAACCTTACTGCTATGAATAAACTTCTTAGAATCTATAAACAAATCTAGTTATATATTGTCTAATTGCACTGTCTAAGAATCCCATATTGATCTATATTGCATACTTCATCCACTTCTGGATAAAAGCAAGGATAAAACTATTAAAATGGCCCAATCATGAATGGTTTTTACACTTTAATTCTTCATTGTAATAAAAAAAGCCTTTGAACTTTGCAAATGAAACTTTTAACTTTCACGCCTATCTAGAACCTTGGCCTCTATGTTGTTGAAGCTTTATCTAATTCTTAACAAACTGATAAACCAACACTGCCATTGGATAAAATTTTAATTGATACAAACCAGTGATAATAATAACTGTTGATACAAAATGCATGAATGGAAAATAATGAATAACATCACCAAGTAAAATGCTTTTTAAGAGGTATCACAAAACAATAAACCTTTTGTGAGAATTCAGCTTTCCAGAAAGCAAGAGCATCCTCCAATTTCAGGCCAACGCCCTGAAGAGGAAAACAGATTTTGAAAGAGGTTAGAACATAATAACAGGCTCGTATAAGTATTTCAGAAATCTAAAACAGCACAGATCATTAAAATATTACTATTCCACCCCCACCCCCACCCCCCCCCCCACCCCCCCAATCAGAGTGGTGAGTAACACCTACAGCCATTTTAGACCTTAATCGCCACATATAATAATTCTATCCATCCTTTTAGTGACTTTATAAAGTTTAATCAGCAGAAAACTGTTAGGACTTCAGATCAGACCACACAACTCACATTATTTTCATGAATTGCTAGTGAATAACATCCACATCTACATTAACCATATACGCTTGTTTTCAGAAAGACAGATGTGTGCATCCACTGTAACTGAAATAGATAGGTTGGATTAATGTTAATTGTTATGACTTTTTTGGTCATAGAAAGCATACAGCATATTATTAAACTTTGAATTTGGAATTTTTGAGAATTGCTTGAAGTTGTGTTGCATGAAATGGATGTGTTGAACACACCAAGATGTACGAGTTTGGAGTAGAATGATATGGTTCAGAGATTATCTATCATATCCAACAATTAACAAGAGATGTATTATCATTATCTTTCTTTAAGAACTAGAAGAAAGGAATCAGAAGATTCAGAACTTAAGAGCGGAACAAAAAGCAGGTGAAGGCTCAACTTAACACTTTTAAAAAGAGTTGGAGAATTCACAATGGAATCTATCATGAGGCAGGGTTAATGCATTACATGCCAACCATGGTTAAAGACAATGACAGTCAGCTCACCCTAGCATTTTGACAGGCCTAGCAGGCACATCCAGTTCAGGAATTTAATTTCTTATTTCAGGGCTCCAATCTGACAAGATATGTTCTTTTATTTGGTATCTATCATCTCATAGTACTCATTCAAGGGACAAGCTTCAGGTATTTATCATAATAGGATAGATCTTGATACTGAAAGTCTTAGTTAGATTACGTTAGATGGTATGCATGGTTTAAAATCTCAGTATCGGTATTAGTACCGGTAGCAGCCAGTGGTTGTCGTTATAATATCGTCAATAACAATCTTCAATATTGGTAATATCGGCCATATCCGTCCCAATATCAGCCGATATTATAGAGAATATTATACCGGATACCACAAAATCATGGTTTAAAAATCTAGGAATCAGTATCGGTATCAACCAATAGTTTTTAGTATGAATATTGTCAATATTGGCCATCAATATCGGCCATATCGGAGTTATCGGCTGATATTATATCATATCGAGTACCCCAAAATCCAATATGATATTGCCGATATATATCAAAACTGGCCGATATTTGAAGCCATGCTCAAAACCTGATACAATATTGCCGATATATATAAGAATTGGCTAATATTTGGAACCATGTTAATTTATTTAACAAGTAAATATAGCCTTAGAATTTCCATAGAAGCTTGGATGTCACACATGAATTCAATTACCCATAAGAATTTTAAGTAAGCCCTATTTTATCTTTAAGTATATTGAAAGAACACTTATGTGAAATTATTTTTATACACTAACTATATTAGCTAGATGAATGAATCCATCAAAGTATTTTCAGGTTTTGCTTTTGGTCACTTCAAATGGCATAAACAATTGCAAACAGATCCCTCCGAGCAGATAATAGATGTCTAATGACTGAAATCACCAAGAGGGGGAAAAAACAAAGAATGGCACTCCAGCTTGAATGATATACTATTTTGGTAAATTTGCAAATGAGTAAATGTATATGAAATTATTGCCTTGAGAAAAAGACCCAGTTGCATCCTTCCTCCAAGCTTTAAGTGATGGTCTTCCCTTAGCTGCACATTGATACGGGGACAGTTAGGCACATAAGTCCGCAGAAAAGAGAAAAAGAAAAGAGCCTGGTGAGCAAAAGATACAAGACCAACGCTTTTACCTTCTCAAATAAATGACGCATGCAAAGAGGGAAAGAACTACCAGCCAGTTGCTCAATGTCCTTCAGAGAAATCTCAGCAAATTCCTTTGGCTGCAGCAAGTAGCGGTGCTCAGATAAACAATTAAAGAGTGAGTTGAAGTTCAGGCAACAGCATAGCAGACTGATTAATGTACCTGAGAATAGTCAGGTCCCAGATAACTTGTGCTGAGGGCTTCCACTATCTAGTTTAGTAAAGAAGTTCGATAAGCGGGGAAATTGACTTATGTTCAATATAATATTTCAACTTGAAATGTACGAGAGAAAGCTGGTTGATAAAATGACTCACAGGTGTCAATCTGTCCCTCTCTTGCTCCCTAATTGTAGAAGTCCATTTCCTGCTAGATGGCATACTATTATTTATGAGAATTTACCAACATATCAAAAAGTATAACTTAAAGGAATAGCAGTAAGTATCACCCTACTATCCAAACTAAATAGGATGACATCATAACACATTAGAAACAACAAAATCCTTATGCTTTTCCATTCCCCTACTAACATAAGAAAGACAAGTTCCATCAAATTTATTATGATTTCCTAATTTTGGTAGCATTTACCTCGACTCAGACAACTTCAACCACCAACTTAAAACATCTTAAATTCTTGCTTCACGAGTTAAATTCAATGTTGAAGAAAAGACAGTTTACTGTATGTGAGAGGGTTAAGAGATACATCTTGAAACATATTTACGATTTTTCTGTACATGCCACTTCAAATTCCTTGTCAGATAGTATTAGTGTTACCACCAAGACACCGAGTCTTACAATGAAGAATCTAATAGAATTTCAATCTGATAGTTAAAGGTAGGGGTGGAAGTTAACAAAAATTATCAAATAGTAGGGAATTATTCGTTTAAATTCAATTCTGATGATCCATTAAGTGTAAACAAATAGTCTTCAGCATTCATTGCATTAACCAATCAAACATGATCATTCATGTAATCAAATTTTTTGTATTTATTTAATCATTCATTTGATTATTAAATACTTGTTTACATATACATTCCACCTAGTGAAGTTTTGTGTTACACATAACTTCTATGATGAGTGGTTTATCGTAAAAAAGGTGAAGCAAATAATTCCATAATCATTTTTCAGTCAAATATTCAAACACAGATTTGTACTCCATACCTAGAAATAAATAATTCCCAAATACAATTCAAAAATTGTCAATGGAATCAATGCCATTAATCAAATACAAAAAAAAAAAAAAAAAAAAACTTGATCAAATAATACTTGAACTGTACGAAAATTAAATCAAATGAAATACAAATATATTTTGATATTTGAGAAATTCGAAGTCAATGAGATTCAAAGAAGAAAATTCAAATTTAGATTGGAAATAGAAAATAATTTTAGACATGTTCAAATATGAATACCTAAGTATTCGATTCGATTCGATTCGATTCCAAACCTAATTAAAGAACAGTAAAGGGGTACCATTGGAAGATAAACACAGACACAAACAAAAAGGGATATAGAGACTACTAATTTATAATCAACCACATGTAAGAACTAGAATACCAAAATTCATAGTACAAACCTAGGGCTAAGAACATCCAGTAAACTTCGCTTTGTCATTTGCATTGAAACAGAACAAAAATCTCGAAAACCTTAGTGAAGTTCGACGAAATTAAAGAGAATCAACTGTTTGAAATTATAAAAGGTGACAATATGATCCTCCTCATAATTTATACTCCACTACCAATCCCCCAATATTAGTTTTGAGGGATTTCTTAGCTTTCTCTTCAAATACCTCAACCTATAATGCAATCAATATAAGTAGCTATACATATCAAACAATTAAACCTTCTTCTTGGCTAACCTTAAAATTTTACAAACTAGTACTAACTTTCTCTATAATAATGTGGTCTATTTAATATGAAAGTAATTACATAATCTCTTCTTGGTGAATTGTAGATTTATCAAATGTTGTGACATGTAGCAAAATCATTATTTGTTCTTCACAAAATTTCAATTCGTGAATTCTTCTGAACCTATGTGAACACATTCATAATACCCAGCCAGTTCCCACATGACCATTGAAGTCTCCAACTAATAAGACCTCTTCACTCTTTATCTCTCTGTAACTAGAAATTGATCTTCAACTCTTTGCCAAAGAAGTTATACAATAGAGGCGCCAATTAGTTTCTTAGTCTTTCTTCTTTAACCTATTTGACAACAGGATTATATCCCTCAAGTGCCCTTGTTTACCCACTATCCTCATATAAATTATAATTTTCAGTAGTACATTACTACTCATCAATTTAAGGACAAAGCGTAGGTTGCACCCTTAACCCATCTATCTAAAACTAACTTCTATCCACTTTCTATCCTACTAAAAATTTAGGGGTTATACTAAACAATGCATGTGTTGATGTTTAAGCTTGTACAACTTGTGTAGTTATCTATATACAATGTAATAACATATTTAATCATCTAAATATGCCTCAAATTATTTTTGGCTCCCTATATAAATTATGTCCACTATTCAAAACGCTATGACTCTTATAGGCTTAATAATTGCTTTCAAAATAGTTCTCAACAAATAGCAGATCACACAATAGCATAAGATATTATAGGCTAAGTTAAAAAAAAAACACTTCAAATGTGCAGCCATGTTATATGGGACATGTGTCGCACACATGTGAGACACGCATATCAGACACGATACTTCTATTTTCTACATACTTTTTAGAGTTGTGCATTCGTGTATCGTGTCTTCTAGAACCCGCATTGTCATGTTCATGTTCGTGCAACATAGATTATATGTAAGTTACAAAAAAAATGGGGTGGATAACAAAGGCTGACAAACTATGAATCACATACAAATACAAAAAAGTGATGAAGATACTTACTACAAGATATGTACATAAGTTACAAAAGCAAATTCCTAAGGAAAGTTGACTATAAATCACAGGGAATACAACAAAGATTAAAAAGAGCGAGATACTTATTACAAGATATTATATGTGAAGTGTTAAATTACAAAAGCAAATGAGATGTATAATAAAGGTTTATAAAATGTGAATTGCAGACTATAAAGAAAGAAGAGTGAGATATTTATTATAACAAAAGATGGAATGTGAACGTTTTTTTATTGAATTATGCAAGTTATACGTTGAAAATAGTGAAAGTGCATGGGATGTAATACACACAAAATATGACAAGTAGTAGAAGTGTCACGCAATTATAATCAGATAGGAGAGGTTGGTTCCTCCAATCCACTCAAAACCTCTAAAATGTGGAATTTAGTTGTGGAGACTGGGACCTCTCTTTCTATTAACATTATCCTCAAAAGTAGATATATTTAAAATAGATAATATTCTTCCGAGTATCTTGTGCATCTATATTTATGACGCAATTACAAAAACTTTCTAGAGTTTCATGTAGAGAATTATGCCCTCTTTTAGTTGTTAGAGTTTCCTAGGAGTTTTTGCTTCTATAGTGTGGGTTCCCCTCTAGGTTTTATTGGAGATTTGTTTGGAGGCTGCATGGTTGCTAGTTTGGTGTATGATCTACAGTCAAGAGACCACATGGTTTCTAGCCTAGCCTTCGTTTTGCTAGGTTTGCACTCCATCTAAGTGGGATTACATCATAGTGCCTTCTTATACTTACCCAAAATAACCCACAAAAAGACTCAGAAATCAATCTCAACTCGCTCCACTCATAATATATCTCAGCTGTTTCTAGATGTTTCTAGCTGATTGGTACCTACAATTGCATGTACATGCAATCGCACTTCCAGCTTGCACTAGTTGTGGAATGGTTAGTCTGTGTGAGGTTTTCTTGCTGAATTGGGGTTGTAAAGCATCTCTTGATTCTTGAAGAACCTCATGGATCAAACGATGATAGGATTTTTCTAGTAATAATGCTAGAACTCATTTAGAAACAACATATGTCCAGAAAAAAGGTGAAGTAGAAATGAGAATGTTGAGATGGATCAATGGCAATACACTAAGAGGTAGGATAACAATTGAGGATACAATGAGAGAGAACCAATTGAGATGTTTTGAGCAAAATGAGATGTTTTGAGCATGTGCAATGAAGGCCAATAAGTGCATTGATTAAGAAAATTAATAGGATCATAGTTAATAAAGCACTGTAGAGTTAGAGGGAGGTAAAAACTAACTTAGATAGTGATAATTAAAAGGACATAATTGGGTGATTTAATTAAAGATGGCCCTTGATAGAGCTAAATGGAAGAAAGGGATTCATGGTAACCCCAAAATTTTGGGATAAGGCTTTGCTGAAATGTCTGAACTTATTTGCTTAATGGGCTAGGTTTTCAGGCATAATAATGGTTTGAATTGAGTACAAACGTGCAGTTGAATAGTCGTATGTAAGAAAGCATAAATATTAAGAAATTAGAGTATGGTTGAAATGGCAAGTGAAGCAGCCTATTACTGGGAAATGATGAAATAATTAGGCAAGTATGGGTCTTGAAAACTACTGATTAGGATTTGGTTAATCTGGGGTTTAGGGTTTGGCATGGTGAGATCATGGATGTGTTATCATAGATAAGATGGTTGTAGAAACTAAAGCTTCAAAGGGGAATTTTCCCACATGTTCTGGTTTGGAAATGGGAGTGGTGTCGCCACTTCAACTGAAAGTTTCAATGTCTTTTACTTGTAAGTTCCTCCCAATCAATTTTTCTGATTGAACAAAAAGCAAGAGCATATATGAGCATGAGGTAGCTTCATGACCCTTCAATTAAAAATTTTCCAGTTAGTCATTTTAAGGTGAGTCTGAGCCAGCAAAATCAAAACGGTGCTGAATTTTTACTAGGATAGTTTTAGATTGCTTTTGTGGAAAGAATAAGATCAATGCATTATACTTAAGGCTTGTATTTTGGGGTTGTATACTTCAAAGGTCATACCTATATAGAGATTAAAGAACAATTTGTCAATCATCTTTCTTGACACACATCAAGAGTAAGTTTGTTATTATGGTCCCCAATATTTATCGTCTTTCCATTATTCTCACTATTTTCTTCTTCCCTAATTTTTCACTCATCATTTTGCAGCATTACATCGGTAGTGGGATCATTTAGGACTTTTTTTTAAGAATCTATGTTCCATGGTTTCAAATACCAATTCCAATATTTACCGCCAATATCGTATTGAGTTTTGAGGTACCGATAATATATTAACCATATGATATTAGGGCCGATATTGTCGATATGGCCGATATTACTGACATTGACTGTAACACCCGACTTAAATAAATCCAGATTATAGTCTAAATGATTTTCATTTAACCGGTGTAACAGTCATGTTTAAGCTTAATCCAAAATTTTTAGGAAATATTAGAATTACATGTATATGTATATACACTTAAGTATCCTCATTTGCACATTTTAATATTAAGTATATAGTGCATAAATAATAGAGGTATAATACTTGGGACTACTTATACCTAATCAATGTATAAATTGGAGTATCATGAGAATTATTTACACTAAATACTTATTTCCAAAATAATTATAAACTTTAATGATGTGTTGGCAACTTGAGAGCAAGAGAGAGATTGAGGTGGGGACTAACTAGGGTATCTTGGAAATTGGGGTGTGTGTTGTCAAGCCTTAGTAATTTTAGATAAGCAATAAATTAATTAGGAAAATGAATATTTCCCAAATTACTTTAACACCTCCCCCAAATTCTACAGCTCCTTCTTCCCCTTTGGCTGAGAAATGAAAACCCCAAATTCCCTCACTCCTCCTTTGATCCAGGATCTCTCTCTCTCTCTCTCTCTCTCTCTCTCTCACTCCCTTCGGCTTCCACCCTAGCCACGCCGCAGGAGGCGGCGGCCAGGGCGGCCTCGCGGCGGGCGGGCGCGCGCGGCCAGCGGCAGGGCGCCGCGGCAGGAGAGCCACGGGCGCGCGGGCGGCACAGGGGAGCGCGCGGGCGGCGCTGGGGGGCGCGCGGGCGGCGCCGGGGAGGAGGAAAAGGGGGGTTTCGAGGTGGGATTCCGGGGAGTCCGCGGATTTGATTGGATTCGGATTTCTTCGAGCAAAAATTAGGAAAAACAGAACCTAATTAGAGGTAAGATCTTAAAAATCTTCTTGGATTAGACTATGTTGTGTACCATTGATTAATTATAAAATTATCTTAATTTAGGGCTTGATTCGGCGGGGGATATAGGCGGGGTTCTTCGCGTAAGCATTCGTCAAGCAAAGTGAGTAACCAAAATTTTAATTAGGTTAAACTTTTGAAGTTGATAGTCTTGAATAAATAAATGTTTGGGTAAATCACAACTTGAAATACTTGTATGTAAATGGATGTGTAGTTAATGAAAAAGATAAAAAGAATTCATGTTGTGAAATTTAAAAAAAAAAAAAAGGAAAGAGAAATCATTATGTATAGTTCTCTCATTATATGTGCATTACCTAGATTAATGTTCTATTGACATATTGAAGAATTCGGGTAACTTTCATATTGATTATGTAAGTTAACGTAACACGGAAAAATGGCTTAGATTGCATATAATGGGAACGGCACGAAGTCTTAGGTAATATGTGTATGTTTATACTGTTATTTTAGCTAGATATTATAGGTGCGCAATATCGGACTAGGTATGCTAGAGTGGAATAGTAAGGGGGAAATATGTCAATAATATGTATGTACTTGATATGTAAATCTTTGGCGTGGTGTGACACTTTCTTTATAAAAGAATAATGGTTACATTAGGAGGTTTATATATCTATATAAACGTTAACTCCTACAAGCTTATGGCTTGCCTACTTTTCGTGGTATATGAAATGTGTATGTGAAATTGTGTGTTAAATTGAATGAGTTATATATTGTTTTTATTATTTGGAGGAAGGGGCCGAGTAAGAACCGGCAGGAGGGGGAAGACGGTGAAATTTGCATTATGTATATATATATATATATATATATATATATATATATATATATAGATATATTACTTGGAGGAAGGGGCCGAGCGAGAACCGGTAGGAGGGGGAAGACGGTGATAACCATAGTGTGTGTATACTTATAATATATATTACTTGGAGGAAGGGGCCGAGCGAGAACCGGTAGGAGGGGGAAGACGGTGATAACCATAGTGTGTGTATACATATAATATAGATTACTTGGAGGAAGGGGCCGAGCGGGAGCCGGCAGAAGGGGGAAGGCGGTGACAATAATGTTTATTTCTATTGTGTGCTAGAATATGATAGTGATAAACTTTACTAAATTTTTCATGGTAGTTGAGACATCTATCTTAAAAATTGGAGTATGTAAGAGTACGGGGAGAATCAATTAATAAATTTCTGGACCAACTTAAAACCATTTGACATATGAAATTAGATTAGTAAATTTTATATGGTTTACTCACTGAGCTTTCAAGCTCATGCCTTTATTCCTTTTGTAAATTCCAGGTTTGGACAAAGGTAAGAAGCCAATGTAGGTTCTAAAATCTTATGGATATGGAATGATCGACCCCCTCTCATGTGTTACTTGTGATCAATATCTACTTCATATTTTGCCTACTTTTGAAACTGCTTATATTGTATCTATATGTGGGAACTTGATGTATGAAAGGTGATTTTGGGTGTTGTGAATGTAAATATAAACTTTATGTATGGCCATTTGAATATGAACTTGACAAGTAACCGTAGTTGCATGTATGAAAGGACTTGGACATTGTTATGGTAAGTATGATGTATTGTGGGAATGAACGTTGTAGCTCTTTTGGTATATGATGGATGAATTCAAGGTTATGTAAGGAGATTTTCTTCTATTTATGTTGATAAGTAGGCAAATTGTGCCGAAATGTAATATTGGTTGTGTTGGGTCCATGGTGGACAATTATTGTTGTGGTGTAGTATGGCATAGTCTATATTTTAGGGGAGGTGCTGCCGAAATTTTGATGAAGTATTATTTTATTTGTCCTATATTATAAGATTTTACTGGGACCATTACAGTTGGTATCAGAGCGAAGGTTTTAGACTAAGGATAGACAAATTGTAGGGTTGTATGCACACTTTACATGTTTGTTGGTGGGAACATTAGGGAGGTTACTATTAGACCATGAAATTTTAAGTGTATGGGTTCCCTGAAATATATGATATTTGCCTATTCTCCTACGTTCTAATTCGGGTACCCGCATACTCTAATTTGAACGGATCCTATGAGAGGTGCGGGCCTATTGTGTGGATCTCCAGTGGTATGGGACATTGAGGCGGGAGAGTAAGTAAAATATCAGATAAATCAGGGGTAACTCAACTAGAAGATACCTGAAATTGGTAAAATAATTGCAAGCTTTTCAATTGATATATGTATAGATATGTGTGATTAAATCTATCATGTTTTGAGGAATGGGGAGGAAAACAAGCTAACATTAAACCTTATCCTTTCAGATGGGAGATTCTGACACACCCGAGTTGTCATCAGAGGGCTCAGAGATGGAAAGTCAGAGTTGGATTGCAAATAGTATGGATTGGGACTATGAGTCCGATGAAACGGACCCAAAGACTATCTTTAGTGGACCCAAAGGGAGTACCAATGTGGTGGGGGTAGCAAAACGCAACAAAGAGAATACCATCAAGGATGCTGAGAGTGTTATAAGGAATATGCCAAGGATCGAGGACCAGGAAGATGCACCTGATGCTGAGATGGAGTCCCCTGAGAAGATGTTTTATGGGGGTATTTGGTGGAATTCAAGTTGGATTGAAGATATGGACCTATATGACGATCATGAGTACTGGAGATGCGGGGATGACAGTATAATAGAAGAGAATCCAGAAGAGGATCCCGAGGAAGAAGAGGATCCCGAGGAAGAAGGCCCCGAAGAAGACCCCGAGGAAGAGGATCCAGAAGAAGGAGTCCATAAGGGGGAAGCCTCAGCCGGGGATAGTATAGACAAAAGCTTTGCTGACTCGAACGCCACTCCATGAGGACGGGGGGGCTAGGACATAGCATTTTGGGAGGATAAATATCTTGGACTTCCATGTTTAGGACTTTTTGGGAAGGGTCTTGTATTTTGTAATCAAATGTGCAAAAATGGCATATCTTAGTTTGTGCGCTTGTACCTTTTGTATGAATATAAGCATTTCATGTAAATCTTGTAAACAAATCTTTTGAAGTTATAATAGTAGTAGCATTTTGTATATAAAACTTTCGTATTTCAAAGAATTTTGTGATAACCAGAATTGTTAAAATTTTCTAGGTAGTAATGGATCTAAACTTTCCTCCGCCGGATACAAATTCTGATGAGAACGCCCCACCCCATAGTACGGTTGGGAGTGTCCATCCTCCGAACCATCAGGTGATTTCGATAGATCGATTTAATACTGATCGGAGAGCCCCAGACCGGATGCCGGATTGGTTGATGCAGTTAACCACTGTAAACAATCCACGTAGGGCTCTAGAGCAATTTCAAAGATTGAACCCTCCGCCATACAAAGGAGGAGCAGACCCAATTCAAGCAGAGGAATGGCTTCGTCAAATTTGTAAAATACTAGATGTGATGGAATGCACCGAGGATCAAAGGGTATCATTCACTTCTTTTATGTTCCAAGGCGAGGCGGAACATTGGTGGGAAGTGGTCAAAACAGGAGCCAAATCCCTAGGAGAAGAAATTTCTTGGAAATTCTTAGTCAAAAAGTTCAATGAGAAGTATATACCCGGAGTAGTGAGGGACAAGCTCGCAATGGAATTCCAAGAATTAAAGCAAAATCTATTGACGGTGAATCAATATGAAATCAAATTCACCCAACTATCAAGGTATGATGGTAAGTTAGTGTCTGAAGAAGAAGACAGGACAAAAAGGTTTGTACGGGATTTGAGGCCAGAAATCAGGAGCCAACTAATTCCATTTCAACTACAAATTTACAGTCAGGCAGTGGAGAAGGCTCTAGAAGTTGAAAGGGACCTGCAAGAAAATCAGGATATAAGAACTCAAGAGTTGCCATCTGCCAAACGCTTCCGATATCTCAGCACACCAAGAAGTGGATCCACCAACTTCAGGTTCGGAGGAGGAACTGGACCTTCGTCAGCATCAACTCGAAGAATGATGGCAGACTCGTGGCCCAGGAATGCAGGATCTTTTCAAAACTCGCCACATGCATCTTATCCGCGTCAAAATTTCACGGGAGGAACGTGGTGTCCTAGATGCAACCGTAATCACACAGGAAGCTGCCTGGTAAACAAACAGTGTTTTGCATGCGGCCAAATGGGCCACATGAGGAGGGATTATCCGACACTTCGAGGACCTACTGGTGCTGTTAGGGGAACAGGCAGGCGGACCGCAGGCATCGCCCCGACAAATGGATCATCAGGAGCTTTTCGACGGTCTGGCAACACATTTCGACCAACCATGACGCAGGCTTCAATGCAACAACCCAGGGTTCAAGGAAGGATGAATGCTTTAACCCAACAAGAAGTCCGGGCGTCTAACACAATGGTGGAAGGTACTATTTGTTTATCTGGAGTAATCGCTCGAGCATTATTTGATTCTGGTGCCACACATTCGTTTATTTCCTCATCTTTTGCCTCAAAAATTAATAAGATACCCGAACCCTTGAGCTTTCTACTGGCGGTGTCCACCCCGGTAGGCACAACTTTGACTACCGATGTATATTATAAGGGGTGTGAAATTATCATAGGAGAAATGAACACACAGGCAGACTTGATCAAACTAGGAGAGATGGAATACGATATCATCCTAGGAATGGATTGGTTATCAACACACCATGCACATGTAGACTGCCATCAAAAGAAAATAATCTTCAAAATACCAGGGACCCCAGGATATGTGTTCGAAGGGACAAAGAATAAAGTCAGCATTCCTGTGATCTCAGCCTTAAAGGCCACTAAATTATTACGACATGGATGTCAAGGATTTTTGGCAACATTATTAACCAAGGAGAAAGAGGAAATGAGAATTGAAGACATAACAGTTGTAAGAGAATATCCTGATGTGTTTCCTGAGGAATTGCCAGGCCTACCTCCTGACAGGGAAATAGAATTCTCCATTGATCTTCTACCTGGAATAGGACCTATATCAAAGGCTCCCTATAGAATGGCACCAGCAGAGATGAAAGAATTAAAGGAACAATTAGAAGAATTATTAGACCTGGGATTTATTCGGCCAAGTGTATCACCCTGGGATGCTCCTGTACTATTTGTAAAGAAGAAAGATGGAAGTATGAGACTGTGTATAGATTACAGGGAGTTGAATAAAGTTACTATCAAGAATCGATATCCACTCCCAAGGATAGATGATCTTTTTGATCAGCTTCAAGGTGCAAGTGTATTTTCCAAAATGGATTTAAGATCTGGATACCACCAATTGAAAATCAAATCAGAGGATGTCCCTAAAACAGCCTTTAGAACCAGATATGGGCATTATGAATTTCTGGTGATGCCATTTGGATTGACCAATGCTCCAGCAGTATTTATGGATCTGATGAATAGAATCTTTCAGCCATATTTGGATAAATTTGTAGTGGTATTCATTGATGATATACTGATCTATTCAAGAAACCCAGAAGAACATGAAGAGCATTTGAGAATAGTCTTGCAGTTATTGAGGGAAAAGCAACTTTATGCAAATTTAAAAAGTGTGAGTTCTGGCTAGAAAAAGTTGAATTTCTTGGTCATATTATTACTAAAGAAGGAATATCTGTGGATCCAGCAAAGATAGAAGCAATTGAGAATTGGCCCCGACCTACCAATGTCTCCGAAGTACGGAGTTTCTTAGGACTGGCTGGGTATTATCGAAGGTTTGTAGAAGGATTTTCCAGGATCGCGGCACCATTATCACAATTGACCAAGAAAAATCTCAAATTTCATTGGGGGAAAAGTCAGGAGGATAGTTTTCAAGAATTGAAGAATAAGCTAACTTCGGCCCCAATCCTAGTCATGCCCTCTGGGACTGAAGGATATGTTATATACAGTGATGCGTCAAAGTCGGGGCTGGGCTGTGTATTAATGCAACATGGTAGAGTAATTGCATATGCCTCCAGGCAACTTAAAAACCATGAGAAGAACTATCCCACCCATGATTTGGAACTGGCTGCAGTCATATTTGCTCTAAAAATTTGGCGACACTATTTATATGGTGTGTCATGTGATATATATACAGACCATAAGAGCCTGAAGTATATATTTACTCAAAAAGAATTGAATATGCGCCAAAGAAGATGGTTGGAACTAATGAAAGATTATGATTTGAATATTCACTATCACCCTGGGAAAGCCAATGTGGTAGCAGATGCGCTTAGCCGCAAATCAGAGGGATCTTTAGCTACACTATTAACTCAACAGGCAAAATTATTAAAGGAGATAGAAAGGATGCAGATTGAGGTTCAACCGAGGGAAATCCCAACTAGAGATAGCCAGATGAACCAAGTTAGAGTGCAATTTGATCTCTATGATAAGGTCCAACAGGCACAACAAAATGATGAGCAGACAGTTAGGAACTTCGAGAAAGTACTAAGAGGTGAAACACAATATTTCGTCATTGATAAAGGGTTACTAAAGAAGGGAAACCGAGTATGTGTACCCTCAGACCTCGAACTCAAGGAACAAATTATGAGAGAAGCTCATTGCACCCCTTACACCGCACACCCTGGAATAACAAAAATGTATCAGGATCTGCGAACAAATTTTTGGTGGGAAGGGATGAAGGATGACATAGCCCGGTTCGTGCAGAAATGTTTAATATGTCAACAAGTTAAAGCAGAACATAAAAAGCCCCCGGGACTGCTAATGCCACTCCAAGTTCCGGAATGGAAATGGAATCATATTACTATGGATTTTGTGTCAGGACTCCCCAAATCTCCTCGTGGACATGATGCTATCTGGGTAATAGTCGATCGACTCACTAAGTCTGCACATTTCTTACCCATTCGATTGGATTACTCGATGGATAAGTTAGCACAAATTTATCTTCAAGAGATAATTAGAATTCATGGAGTACCTGAAACCATTGTGTCAGACCGAGACCCTCGGTTCCAGTCCAGATTCTGGATCAATTTAGCTAAAGCTCTGGGAACCAAGCTTCATCTTAGCACAGCAGCGCACCCACAAACTGATGGGCAGTCTGAAAGGACTATTCAAATATTAGAGGATATGCTGAGGGCTTGTACATTAGATTTTGGGGGCAATTGGGAGAAATACCTATCATTAGTGGAGTTCGCATATAACAACAGCTACCAGTCCACTATAGGAATGCCACCCTTCGAAGCTTTATATGGAAGGAAGTGTAGATCACCAATTTGTTGGGAGGAAATGGGAGATCGAAGGTTACTTGGACCAGACATGGTCCAAGAAACTACAGAAAAGATCCGAACAATAAGGAAAAGGATGAGGGCAGCTCAAAGCAGACAAAAAGCATATGCAGATCAACGCCGGAGACCCCTGGAATTTACGGAGGGAGATAAGGTTTTCCTGAAGATATCTCCGATGAAGGGAGTAGTGCGCATTGGCAAGAGAAGCAAGTTGGGACCCCGGTATGTTGGGCCTTTTGAAATTTTAGAAAGAATTGGACCATTGGCCTATCGGTTAGCCTTACCCCCTGAGATGGAAAAAGTGCATAATGTGTTCCATGTATCACAGCTAAGGAAATACATACCCGATCCCAATCATGTCCTTAAATATTCGCCACTACAAATTCAAGAAGACCTGTCCTATGTAGTGGAGCCGGTGCAAATTCTGGACCGGAAAGAGAAACAATTGAGAAATAAAGTGATTCCCTTAATAAAGGTTTTGTGGAGAAGTCAAAAGCTTGAAGAGACTACATGGGAACCGGAGGAAGAAATGCAAAGATCTCATCCGCAACTATTTCAAGGTACGTTAAGTTTCAGGACGAAACTCTTTTAAGGAGGGTAGTATTGTAACACCCGACTTAAATAAATCCAGATTATAGTCTAAATGATTTTCATTTAACCGGTGTAACAGTCATGTTTAAGCTTAATCCAAAATTTTTAGGAAATTTTAGAATTACATGTATATGTATATACACTTAAGTATCCTCATTTGCACATTTTAATATTAAGTATATAGTGCATAAATAATAGAGGTATAATACTTGGGAATACTTATACCTAATCAATGTATAAATTGGAGTATCATGAGAATTATTTACACTAAATACTTATTTTCAAAATAATTATAAACTTTAATGATGTGTTGGCAACTTGAGAGCAAGAGAGAGATTGAGGTGGGGACTAACTAGGGTATCTTGAAAATTGGGCTGTGTGTTGTCAAGCCTTAGTAATTTTAGGTAAGCAATAAATTAATTAGGAAAATGAATATTTCCCAAATTACTTTAACTCCTCCCCCAAATTCTACAGCTCCTTCTTCCCCTTTGGCTGAGAAACAAAAACCCCAAATTCCCTCACTCCTCCTTTGATCCAGGATCTCTCTCTCTCACTCCCTTCGGCTTCCACCCTAGCCACGCCGCAGGAGGCGGCGGCCAGGGCGGCCTCGCGGCGGGCGGCGCGCGCGGCCAGCGGCAGGGCGCCGCGGCAGGAGAGCCACGGGCGCGCGGGCGGCGCAGGGGAGCGCGCGGGCGGCGCCGGGGAGGAGGAAAAGGGGGTTTCGAGGTGGGATTCCGGGGAGTCCGCGGATTTGATTGGATTCGGATTTCTTCGAGCAAAAATTAGGAAAAACATAACCTAATTAGAGGTAAGATCTTAAAAATCTTCTTGGATTAGACTATGTTGTGTACCATTGATTAATTATAAAATTATCTTGATTTAGGGCTTGATTCGGCGGGGGATATAGGCGGGGTTCTTCGCGTAAGCATTCGTCAAGCAAAGTGAGTAACCAAAATTTTAATTAGGTTAAACTTTTGAAGTTGATAGTCTTGAATAAATAAATGTTTGGGTAAATCACAACTTGAAATACTTGTATGTAAATGGATGTGTATTTAATGAAAAAGATAAAAAGAATTCATGTTGTGAAATTTAAAAAAAAAAGGAAAGAGAAATCATTATGTATAGTTCTCTCATTATATGTGCATTACCTAGATTAATGTTCTATTGACATATTGAAGAATTCGGGTAACTTTCATATTGATTATGTAAGTTAACGTAACACGGAAAAATGGCTTAGATTGCATATAATGGGAACGGCACGAAGTCTTAGGTAATATGTGTATGTTTATACTGTTATTTTAGCTAGATATTATAGGTGCGCAATATCGGACTAGGTATGCTAGAGTGGAATAGTAAGGGGGAAATATGTCAATAATATGTATGTACTTGATATGTAAATCTTTGGCGTGGTGTGACACTTTCTTTATAAAAGAATAATGGTTACATTAGGAGGTTTATATATCTATATAAACGTTAACTCCTACAAGCTTATGGCTCGCCTACTTTTCGTGGTATATGAAATGTGTATGTGAAATTGTGTGTTAAATTGAATGAGTTATATATTGTTTTTATTATTTGGAGGAAGGGGCCGAGTAAGAACCGGCAGGAGGGGGAAGACGGTGAAATTTGCATTATGTATATATATTACTTGGAGGAAGGGGCCGAGCGAGAACCGGTAGGAGGGGGAAGACGGTGATAACCATAGTGTGTGTATACTTATAATATATATTACTTGGAGGAAGGGGCCGAGCGAGAACCGGTAGGAGGGGGAAGACGGTGATAACCATAGTGTGTGTATACATATAATATAGATTACTTGGAGGAAGGGGCCGAGCGGGAGCCGGCAGAAGGGGGAAGGCGGTGACAATAATGTTTATTTCTATTGTGTGCTAGAATATGATAGTGATAAACTTTACTAAATTTTTCATGGTAGTTGAGACATCTATCTTAAAAATTGGAGTATGTAAGAGTACGGGGAGAATCAATTAATAAACTTCTGGACCAACTTAAAACCATTTGACATATGAAATTAGATTAGTAAATTTTATATGGTTTACTCACTGAGCTTTCAAGCTCATGCCTTTATTCCTTTTGTAAATTCCAGGTTTGGACAAAGGTAAGAAGCCAATGTAGGTTCTAAAATCTTATGGATATGGAATGATCGACCCCCTCTCATGTGTTACTTGTGATCAATATCTATTTCATATTTTGCCTACTTTTGAAACTGCTTATATTGTATCTATATGTGGGAACTTGATGTATGAAAGGTGATTTTGGGTGTTGTGAATGTAAATATAAACTTTATGTATGGCCATTTGAATATGAACTTGACAAGTAACCGTAGTTGCATGTATGAAAGGGCTTGGACATTGTTATGGTAAGTATGATGTATTGTGGGAATGAACGTTGTAGCTCTTTTGGTATATGATGGATGAATTCAAGGTTATGTAAGGAGATTTTCTTCTATTTATGTTGATAAGTAGGCAAATTGTGCCGAAATGTAGTATTGGTTGTGTTGGGTCCATGGTGGACAATTATTGTTGTGGTGTAGTATGGCATAGTCTATATTTTAGGGGAGGTACTGCCGAAATTTTGATGAAGTATTATTTTATTTGTCCTATATTATAAGATTTTACTGGGACCATTACATTGACGCTCGAATTGACAATATTTTTGAGAAAGAGGATGAAGGTCACTCTCCAGCTTATACACACACACCCATCACTAATTACACGAGTTAAATCCCTCGTTTGACTAGATATTGACAATATTGCTATTAAAAACCATTGTGCTTCTGAGATTTTAAACCATGCTATGTTCATAGTTGCACTCAATGACTCAAACTTAATCAAGAAACACGTGATTAATGCTGGGAAGTTCAAACCTTAACATAGATAAGCCCAAATGAGGTTTTCATATCTGGCTGCTTAGAACATGCACACTCGGTACTCAATCAATTTGCAGAAAAATACAATGTACAGAATTAATGAGAAATGAAATTCTGAACTTGCAAATTAGCAGCCATGCCTTCACCATGCAGAATAAAACACTGTGCATATGAAGGTGTATCATATCAGTGAACAGTCTGCGTGGGGCTTGAAATATTAAAGAAACACTTTAACAAGTTAAAGGCATACCAACAAAAGCTACAGTGAACAAATAGAACAAAATAAGAACAAATAAAGTCATAGATAACCTGTTGGTCAGCACAAGAGCCTTAGAAAGATTGCTGCGGAAGTGTGTGACAAGAAGAGACACCACCTAATTCAAAGGAAAGAAATAATATTAATGACAGTCATGTAGTTCTAGTTGACAATGCATATAACAAAGGTCAACAAACACCTGATTCATGGCAACATAAGCATAACCTTTATGGATGAAAACTCTGCGGCTGGCAACAAGATCAGGCACTTCCTCAAAGGGTACCTTCAGCAAGAATACATGACAACTGTGATGAATCTATAATACTAAAGTCTAGAGATGAACAAAAAGGTGGTGAAGTCATGTGATAAAAAATTAAAGGAAAACAAACCTTCAAGAAGATGGTGTCAGCTGTGACAAAAAGAAAATTTAAAAGGTGTCAGAAAAGAAGAGAGTTAAAATGACAGAGCTATTGGCTCCATAACCATTCTTTTAGAACAAAATGAAATGCATTTCTCAGTTGATTTCTGGAAGGCTGTGTGATACAGAGAACACAAATAACTCTTGTTACAGAAAGAAGACATAGTGGAAGCATCAGCAACTGCTCACATATTTAATAACATCCTCATGCATAAAACTGATAAAAAGCTTGCAGCTCACAGTTTAGGTCCTGAAAGTCAAAAAGTAAGTTAGACTAGTACACTGTAGCAAACAAGGCTACCTGAAACCCCTTGTATATGATCACAATGTTGTTGCGTTGGATGTCGAACAAATAGTCTCACATTGGCCAGACATGGGGATGGTATTAGGTATATAAGAATTTGGACAACTCCGTCTTGAAGGCTAGTCTTTTGGGATGGTACCCCAAGTCCTTACAGGTGGTATCAGAGTCATGCCCCAAACTTAGTCGTGTGGGTGGGTGATGCTCGACCCCCAAATGAGTGCAAAAGGGCGCATTGATGGGCCCCTATGAAGCTAGTTGGGCTCTCAAGAATTTGAGACTAGTGTTCATACTTCACGTAAGGCGTATCCACCCTCCGCGTAGTGAAGAGGAGTAATATATTGCAATTTGTGCTTCATGTAAGACGTGTCCGTCCTCCGCTCGGTGAAGAGTTGTCATCTCAATGAAGCATATGGTCTTCCATCTGTGAGGAAAGATTTGCTTGCATGTAGACACCTTGTTCGATGGGGGATTGTTGAGTCGGACGTCGAACAAATAGTCCCACATCGGCTAGATATGGGGATGGTCTTGGGTATATACGAATTTGATCAACTCCACCTAAAAGGCTAATCTTTATGGATGGTGCCCCCAAGTCCTTACAAATGTATATTCTAATCCATGGGGGAAAAAACGAGGATAGTCCAGGATAGTATAAACAAAAAAATATGGACCCATACCCATGTATGCATGTAATTTTTGGCAGGACTGATGAGATATAAAATTCCCCATTGACCAGAGAACCCAACAGGCTTCATCAATTAGGATTATGCATCTCATTAAAAATAAGAAAGCCTTCGTAACCTTTGATATGGGATTCAAAGGCTCAGCACAATCAAAGATTGGTCAAGGCATTCAGTTTTTTCCCACAAAGATTTTTTTCCGAAAAATCAGAAAGAAAAGGTCAATTATGCTCCCTCCCTCTCTATCACCAGCCTAACTTCCTACCAGAAAATCTCGATAAAATCAATACCTTTCCATTATTGAAATCCCTTCACAACTAATCTCGCCTTGTACCTCTTGGTGTCGTCATTCTCCTCCTTCAACTGATAAAACCATTTGTTATACAGGGCTTTCTTATCTTCGAGCAGCTCAAGCAAATCTCATGTTTGATTTTTTATGAGAGATTTCATCTCATCATTTATAGCAAACTCCCACTTGTCCTTAGCTTCCACCTATAATACTTTCTCATAACACTTGAGTTTACCACTGTCAATCAACAACAGATAGTGCAAAGGAAAGTATATCTCAGGAGCTTTATTCGGCCTTCGATAGCCTCACCTCAATTTGGAGTCAGAGGCTTTACTCAGGATTCCTCATTCCCTTCCAGAATGCTCCGAATTTTCTTTATAGGAATATCATCAAGTTCAACAAACTCCAAATCTGAAGCACTGCTATGTTCTCTCTGTCAACAAGTTCTTGTACATCATCCTCTCATTGAATACAACATTCTTATGCCTAAGGATCTTTCGGTTCTCCGGATCCCAAAATCAATAGTTGTACTCGCTTGTTTCGTACCCAATGAAAATGCACCTCTTGGACTTCAAATCCAACTTGCTCCCTCCTGATATCTATTTCAAATACACATAAGAAATACAACCAAATGTACACAGATGATTCAAGTTTATCTTTTTCCCAGTCCATGCTTCCTCCAGAATCCCACAATTTAGAGGCACCGAAGTTCCTTTGTTGATCAGATATACCATTGTGTTAACTGCATATATCCAAAACTGTTTGGCCAATACTGCGTGTATCCGCATGCTCCTGGCATGCTCTAAAATGGTCTTCTTCATGCGCTTGGTCACCCCCATTCTAATGAGAATTTTCTGGAACCGTCTTCACTCTTTTGATCCGATTAGCGTAGAACTCCTCGAATCTGCTATCACAGTATTCGCCTCCATTGTCTGACTTCAAGCACTTAAGATTTAAACTTGTTTAAATTTTCAACTTGAGCCAACTACTTCTTAAACACATCAAACACATCTAATTTTGCTTCAAGAAGTAAATTCAGAGGTTTCTACTTGCAACATCAATAAAAGGTCAAAATATAATGAGCCAGCAAGAGAAAAAACAAAAGCCTTCCCCCATACATCAGTATAAACCAACTCCAATCTTTTTGCCTTCGGGGACTCCATCTTTGAGAAACTGACTTTTTTCTGCTTTCCGTAGACACAATCTTCACAAAAATCTAAATCGATTTTCAACTATGGCAGCTTGACTTTGGAGAGCATAGCCTTCATCCCCCTCGCTCATATGCCCAAGTCGGCGATGCCACGTACTGACATCCATCTGATGATGTGACTGAAATTGAAGCCGTAGAACCTGACGTCATGTAAAGGGTACCTTCTTTTTTGTCATGTGTCGTGTCATGGCACCTCTCGTGATCTGACACAAATAATCGTCGAAAATAGTTTTCATCCCGGTATCCATAAGCTGACCAAAAGAAATCAAATTTCTCTTCAGCATCAATATGTGCCTGACGTCCATCAATTTCAGCATCGAGCCATTTGAGAGGTTGACTGTCACATCGTCGTTATCAAAGATGTTACATGGTTCATCTCCCAAATATACCTTTTTCAAGATCTCCTTTCATATAATTTTGAAAGATTTCGTGACGAAAAGTGGCATGAAAGGAGGCACCCGAATCAATAACCCATGATTCACTGGAACGAGCTGAGGAGAGAATCAGTGCATCAGATTCATCACTGTCTGTGACATATGCTGAATCTTTCTCTTTGTCTTTGCCATCTCCATATTTTTCTGCTTACAATCCCCTTGAAAATGCCCCTTCTCACTGCACTGTCAACACCCGGTGCCCCTTGATTTGGATTTGCTTCTCCCAAATTTGGAATTGAATTTGCTGTTCATTTTCTTTTCTTTATTCATCAACCTTCCTCTCATTTCAACATCCTCCCATTTCGACATTGTGTTGGAGATATTCTGGTGTGAGTGATCAGACAGTCGATCCACACCACAAATGAGAGTATATGTTTAAAGTGTAATTGCAAAATAATTAATACTACATAGATAATAAATAAAGACACGATATTTTTACATGAAAACCCAAATCAAAAAAAATCATGGAGAAGAGAAGGAAGAAAATTCACTATAACTCGCTAGTTTACAGAAATTACAGGTATATATTGATATTTCTTTGAGTTGGAATTAAATAGAAGGCCCCCAAGTCCTTTTCTCACTAAAAAAGAAGGTTTATTTGTATTGAACTCTTCCACCTTAGGCGGATGGGGCGTTGGCGAGATACATGAAACTGCACGATCTTCATGTGCTGATTTATTGTAACGATCGTGTTTACTGACGTGATGTGATGGTTAAGATTGCATACAGAAAATTTCATCATTATCCATAATTGTTCGCCTTGAACGCATGTGTGTTACATGTTTTCAACGTAGGAGAAGAGAAGCGGCATGATTACAGGCAAAGATCTCGACGATTGTTATTGGAGACTTTCGGGTGAACTCAGGAATGTTGGACTGCAAGCGACTCTGGAGGGTGATGCCTCCAGGACGGGGGGCTCTGCTCCGTGATGGTTTTGGGTGGCAGAGCTCTAGAGGTTGACATAGTTTCAATATGAAGTAATTCTGAGAATTGTGGATGCTCACAGGAGGGTCTTCGTAAGGAGCCTTGAGTGGCCCCAGGAAGGATCTTTATGCTGATAAGAGAGAATCTTTGTATTGGTTGTTGGCATCCCGCAGAACCGTGCAGCTCTGATTGAGTGATGGACCCAGATGAGTGATGTCTGATTAGCTGTGTGCTCGGAGCGGGCATGAGGCTTTCCTTTTGGGCCCATATCAGGCTTGTAAGTAAGGTGAGCCTGCTGGCAGAGAAGTGAATCCTCTGAGAGTTTAAACACATGTCATGATCTTGACGAAGGTCAAAATCTGATCACAACAATTGCCCCCTCCGCCTCCTTCTTGGAGTTTTCAAGCAAGGAGGAGGGAGCGGACTAATCTCATCTTCTGGCATGATTTTGTGCTGAGTAATCGGAGTCTGTCTGGCTTCCAAAAAGGCGTATTCCAGGCGAAGAGAAGATTCCTCGTCTCAAGGATCTCTTACTTTTGTGAAGAAACCTCTCGAAACTTTCTTTGAGACCTTTGGCTGATGGCGTGAACAATAAGTCGTGCCTCTTTGAAGTGTTCTCCGATAGGCAGATCTTTATTTGCTTCAGCATCAAAAACCTATTTGGTAAAACTAGATGGATAAGAGCTAGATCATCTGTATTTCTTTTTCAAAAATGTATACATAAAAATGTGACATAATCTCGTATTACTCATGTTTAATGTAATCAAATAAATTTAGAGTGATGTAATCGGAATGGAAAGATTTTAAATAAATGTTTGTGTTTGGAATTGACTGTATCTCCTCAGAGTGCATGTCTTTAACTCTTTGATATCTGACTTGTCCTGTAGATGGTTTGGTAGGTTTGTAGTGTTCCCGAGTGGGGGTCGTCCCATCAGCATTACCTGCAAATTTTTATCCTCCGGGTGGGAAAAATACGTGCAGCAGAGTGTGGAATTTGGCAGGACTCTGAGTGAAAAAATCCCAACTGCGGAGTGATGATGCACATACAAACATGTAATAATGCTACTCGAATTAAATGTTAGATGTAATATTATAAGAAAATAAAAGGCATAAATTAGTTAGTTTGGTGCGACAAGACTGTGTATGCTTAGCTTTTAATCACACGGAACTAGTACGTCAAGGGGATAATCTAAACAAGAAAATCCTCATGTATATATCATGTGTTTCAAGCAAACATAGGCTAGACATACACAACCATATCGTCCTGGGGTAATACGTACACACATTCACAAAGGTGATGTTCGAATAATACCTTGGTGATTGTACCTTCTCCAGTACCCTTGATTCCTCTAGCCTGTGATCACACAAAGCTCGTACGTTGAGAGGGTAATCCAAACAAGGAAATCCCTATATATATACAACGTCTCGTCCAATCCTTGACTCTCCGGTTGCCTACAAATTGAAAAAAGGCCTGAAGTGGGGTATCACCCATCGACAGATTGGATGCGTCAATTCTGGGTGGGAGAAATTTCAGCAGCGAAGTGGCGATCCGGACCGTCGAGTGGGGAAAATCCCAGCAGCGGAGTTGGATCTTCAGTAGGGGAAATCCCAACAACGAAATCGAGTTCACAGTTGCTTCTGAGTGGGAGAAATCCAATCAGCAGTTGTGACCTCGATAAGGACCCGAAGTGGGAGTATCACCCATCGACGAGTGGATGCGTGTACTCCGAGTAGGGGAAATCCCATCAGCGAAGTGGCGATTCGGACCTTCGAGTAGGGAAATCTCATCAGCGAAGTTGTACTTCTGAGTTAGGAAAACTCCAGCAGCGGAGCAGTTCACAGTCACTTCCGAGTGGGGAAATCCCAGCAGTGGAAGGACCGACTCCGAGTGGGGAAAAAACCTAGCAGTGGAGTAGTTCACAGTCACTTCCAAGTGGAGAAAATCCCAATAGTAGAAGGACTGACTCCGAGTAAGAGAAATCTCAGCATGAGCACCTAGAACAGTCCTCCGGTGGGAAAACTCCCCGCAACAAAAGGACCAATTCTGAGTGGAATCCCAGCAACATAGTTCCGAGTAGGAAAAATCCCATCAGCAAAACGTCTAGCTTTGAAGGGCTACAATGGTTAGGAGCAAAGAATATCATTTTATTCAATATTAGAATGGAATGCATGGAATTTGAATACAAGAAATAATAGGGATAGGAGTATCGCTCCATCTCTTGGAAACGCGGGATCAATCAATCATTTTGTATCGGGTGATCTGGTATTGTGGCTGGATAGGCAGTAGAGCATTGAGTTGTCTGAATCTGGAGGTTGTTTCAGGAGTGAGGATGAACTCTTTGAGGAGACCTTATTGAATGAGCTCTTCCAGGTATTCTGGAGGGCCCAGCAATGGATGGTCTTGTGTCCCTTGCAGTCATGATAGGAGCAATATTCTTCTGCTCTGGAAAGTGAAGGATCGTACCGAATTAGTCTCAGGGCCTAACTTACGATTGGTCTTTGAAGGTACTAAAGACCTCATTGATGGGGAGCTTTAACGGAGTGAAATGTTGTTCGATCAGATAGTAAGTTTAAAGCGGATTTGTTGAAGGGATAGGGAGTGCCTGTTTCCTAAAAATTGGCCCCGTTCTGATCTTGAGAGTTAGCGAAGGCTTCGTGCGGAGACTTTAACTTTTGTCCGACATCACTATGCTTCGCGGTATAGTTAAAGGTTTCCTCCAGCTAGATATAGGGTTAAGCTCGTGACAACACCTCGTCCATCCGAGTGATATTATGCTTAAGGAGGTGCTTGTGCAAGGGTGAGAAACTTGCAACCCACTGATGAATGTGAGTGCCAAGACATCCTAACCTCAGTTGGGGACGTTGGCAAGTTGGTTTTTGAGGCTTTCACTCTTCCTCATCTTGATAAAGAAGAGATGAGGAATGTTCTTCTTGGCTTCCTGGCGGGAGATGTACTGAGTGACGAACGCCTTGATTAGCTCCTCGAAATTGAGAGTGAGATGGCAAAAAGTAGAACCGATTTGCCACACCTTTCAGACTGAAGGGAAAAGTGATGCACAAGAGTGGGTCACTGCGAGAATAGACCACCATCTTATCCCAAAAATATTTGATGTGCTGGACGAGGTCGCTCACCCCGGAGTAGTGATTAAAAGTTGGAGTTGAAAATTTCCTCGAGAACTCGCATTTCAAGATGTCTTCGGAGAAAAGGGAGTCGACAACTTTGGCAACCGAAGCTGTTGGGTGGCCTTGCATCCTGGCTTCCATGATCCGTCTCTAAATCAGTTTGTCGAGGACTCAGAAGTCGAGAGATCCACCGACTTCAGGTTCGCTTTCTGACTGCGTTGATGACTGGTTATTCTGAAGGCAGTGATTTGAGCCTGGAGTTAGTCGTTGAGTGGCCTCAATGCCTCCTATTCACAGATGACATTCTCGTGATCGAGAGTCGCCTGGTCCTGATTGTGAACTGATTAGGCTTGTTGTCCCTTCATTTGCTTTTTCATGTTGGCGGGCATCTGCAGAAGCTGATCTTCATGCTGCTACGGTGGTTAGACACTGACGGCTGCTCCCTGAGGCGATGAGCCGGTATTCTCAGTGGTATGTGGCTGATCGTGGATGGAGAAAGGGTCGTGCCCCCAACGGTTGTAATGGCCTTACCTTTGGATGTTGCGCCGTTGACGGCTGTCTTTCTTGGGGTCATGGTCGATCTGGAAGAGACTTTTTAAGAAAGCTTTTTTGAATTTTTAGGGGAGAGATCTTGAGTGTAACGACTCAAATCTCAATGCAAGCTCCATTTTGAAATGCAGATTTTCCGCTGCGAGTGATCAGACGATCGATCTACACCACAAACGAGAGTATGTGTTCAAGATGTAAATGCATAACAAACACCACACAGACAATAGATGGAAACATGATATTTTTACATGAACGCTCAAATCGGAAAAAACTACGTGGAGGAGAAGAAAAATTCATTAAAACTCGTCAATTTACAAGAATTACAGATATGTATTGGTATTTTTTGAGTTGGGATTGGAAGGAAGGCCCAAAGTCCCCCTGTCACTGGAGAAAAAGGTCTTTTTTTACTGAACTCTCCTCAGGCGGATGTGGCGCTGACGAGATCATGTAGCTGCACGATCTTCATATGCGGAATTGTAGTAATGGCCATGATTGTTGGCGTGGTGGTTGAGATTATATGCAGGGAATTCCGTCATTATCCATAAGTGTATGTCTTAAACGAGTAGGTGTTACACGTTTTAAACGTGGGAGAGAAAAGACGGTCGAAGATCTTGGCAGTTGTTACTGAGGACTTCCGGATGAAGTCGGGATGTTGGATTGTAAGCGACTCTAGAGAGTGATGCCTCCGGGACGGGGGTTTGCTCCAAGATGGCTCTGGGTGGTGGAGCTCTAGAGGTTGACTTAAATTAGGTCTAGAGTAATTCTGAGAATTGTGGATGCTCACGGGAGGGCCTTCGTGTCAGAGCCTTGAGTAACTACGGAGAAGATCTTTATGCCAATAAGAGAGGATCTTTATATTGGTTGTTGGCGTCCCAGAGAACCGTGCAACTCCGATTTAGTGATGGAGTGATGTTTGATCATCTGTGGGCTCAGTGCGAGGCCCGAGGCTTTCCTCTTGAGCCCTTGTCAAACTTGTAAGTGAGATGGGTCTGCTGGCAGAAAAGTGGTAAGTGAGTTGGGCCTGCTAGCAGAGAAGTGGAGCCTCCAGATATTTGAATACATGCCGTGATCTAGATGAAAGTCAAAATCTGACCACTACAGATGTCGAGGGTTTCTCATACCTCTTCGATAGGGCCGCCATCAAGTCTTGAATCGTCTCTCTGAAGACGTTAAACGTGATTGTCGATGCCAGGGATAATCAGATCTCCCTTAGGACTTTCCAATCTAAGACCTCTCGCTCGTCGTTGATCATCTCTTTCAGCTTTTGGGCCTTTCCACCGAGAGAGAGATGGAGATCTTCCTGTTACAGGTAATCATTGATCTGCATTTTTCAGAATCCGAAGTTCGCGTTGTTGAACCTTTCGACTCTAATATTTTCTTCTTCCGCCATCACGAACCATAGCTCTAATACCAATTGTTGAGGAAACAAATTGGACAGAAGAAAGAATACAGATCAAATACACAATCAAAGACATTAGAATTTTACATGAAAAACTCAAATTGAGAAAAACCACAGAGCCGCACGTCAATCCACTATATTATTAGAGAAATTACTGGAGGAAAAAAGAGAGAACCTTACAGTCGTTTTATATTTACAATGTCATACACACCATACAACCTTAATGATGACACATCTCCTTCTATAGAGAAGACTAAGGTAACAAGTTATGAAATCATCAAACTGTCATTGACGTGTTTCTCAAGTTTCACAAGATACGAAGCTTCCAGACTAGACCTCTTCTCCGCTATGCATCTCTAAGTTACTACTCTGCACTGTCGCTTCGGAGTACTCCGAAACGACTGATACCAAGCTGCTACTCCGAAGCGAGACTCCGACCTTGCCCTCAACTAGAAACTCCAAACTCGCCTAACCTTTTTATCATGAGTGCTTCATCCTTGCTCCAGGATCTGCAAGGGGGACTTCTCGAAGTAATTTTGATCTGAAGGCTCTGCCCTGAGCCCCCGGGAGGGGGGTCCCCGCTCCCCTTCCAACCCCCACGACAACCTAACGGCGCATGTCGGTCTGCGTAATGACTCTACGTAGGGCGACAAGTCATCAAGGCAATAATTAGGCTTCACAACTTAACATGTACTGCACCTTTTGTCACGTCAAATGATTGCATCCACTTGATACATGTTTCTTGTGGTGTTCGTCTATTCTTTTTCCCTTTTCTTTTCTTTTCTTTTCCATTTTGTTCTTATTGGAGGTTGGGTAGGTGGGAAAACACCCTAACAGAACACGTAACCTCTAATTTAACATATCAAAAGCCTCTTTCTTGGGCTGTTGCAACATACACTTTTTGACATATGATCATAGTCCAGGATGTCTCTCAACTTAAATTAGCCATTAGCTAAATAACAGAATGTGTGAATCGCGTTATGCTATAAAATAGTCAAAAATACAGTGATAGAATGAAGAAAATCAGTATTTTTCCAATACATCTAGCATGATGTGATCCATTAAGGGCCTGTTTGGTTAAGGGTGAAAGTGAGGAAGTGAAGAAGTGAGGAAGTGATAATAGTTTCCTTTGGAACTTGGGAATTAGTTAGTAAGTTTTTCGGTGTTTGGATGTTGTTGGGAAGTGTGATTTGAAAAATGTTTTGTCTTTTCCAGTGTTTGGATGGTAATGTGAAAGTGGAAGTGGAAAAGTTGACCACAAAGTTGACCGCAAAATATTATTAAAATAAAATTTAATTAAGAAAAATAAAAAATGGACTGTAATTAGAATGCAAGTGAGATTTACATGATCAAAAATTAACTCTTTTGTGTTACAACTTATTAAAATGAGATTTACATGACCACAAAATTAACTGTAGTACTCTGGAAGTGAGGAAATTGTTGTGTAAAAGAGAAAAGAGAAAAGGAAAAGGGGTTTTCTTATTTTCTTTTTTCGGTGTTTGGATAGGTAGAGAAGTGAGCAATTATACTTCCCCAATTTTCTTACTTCCGCTAACTTCCTTGCAACCAAACACCCCCTAAAACTACAAGCAAGCATTCCAACCACTGGCATACCTAATATAGTATTCATAACTTGGCACAGGGTTTAAGGTAAAATCGCACGTACTGTTGGCAGTTTGACCGGTAGATCGTGCGACTTGGACCAGCTTATCCTTCACGCTCTGTGCAATCAAAATAAGAATTATAGTGATAATAATCGTAATCCAATGCAAAGTTGCTGACTAAGTATCAGTCTTCGGAATTATTAATGGAACATGTTGAATCAACAAACCTCGAATTCTGCGTGACCAATTGCTTTGTTTGTAATGTTAAACTCAGACATGATTGTCCTCTACAGAATGAAAATAGAAAATCTTTCTCAGAAACAAGCATGTTTAATTCAGCTCGACCCATGAACTTAAATCAGCATCTCCTACCTGTGATTCATAACTTTCGGCCCGATATCTGTAGCGGAAAAGAGTGGTCTCCATTGAAAGAAACCACTTTCTCAACTCCTCGCTAAAATGTTACAACAAGACCAAAAATTAATCAAACAATAGAAGAAATTTTAGCATGAAAAAGAGATCGATAGCGATGAGGAAATTTTACCTTCGACAGTACACAAGGCGAAGCACAAAATGCGAGATTATATCCTTATTCATAATTTCGGATGGGTGTTGATGCCTCATATTTGCCCTCCACAGTTCAACAACCTAATCCCTCACATCAATAAATTTACAAAACCCCTAAAAACTCAAATCAGAGGTGAGTCAGTGAGAACACAAAATTACCAATTTTTCCATCTCCTCGGGTTTCTTGCCGCGAGATAATCCATCGGAAATGCCCTTGAGAACTGTACCGAGAGATTCAAAAAGGAAATGAAAATTATCAGATTTCCTAGTTTTGAGATCGAAGCTAGAAGGCAAAACCCCATAAATTTGAGACGGTACCGCGAAGGCGATCGATTGCGTAGAGCTCGAAATCCTCGAGGCGAACTTCGAGAGCAGGGGTGGAGCGATAGAGGGGGAGGCTGGGAGCTGAGGCATCGGCGGTCGGAGTTCTCTTAGATCTGACGATCTCCATGGATGATATTTTTTTTTTTTCGTGTGTGTGTGTGTGTGTGTGTGTGTGTGTGGGGAGGGGGTGGGGGGTTAGGGTGAATTTTTGCAGAGAGCGGCGGCTGGGGTTTTCATAGCGGGGGCTGAGATTTGGCGGGAAACTTTTCTGGTCCGCTCGGGCCGGCTGGGGTCCCCGGGTGCGGTCGATTGGGGCGAAACTAGATTCGTCTTTAGAACACTGTAGTGAACAAAAATTGAGGACCACGACACGAGTCTAGTGTAAGAAGCGTTGAGAAGCTCTAAGGACAATCATTTTGAGACCTCGATCATGCTTAAATTCGATAGTAACTCTCACCTAAGCCATAGTATCCTTGGAAACCATACTGTCCTCCAAAACTACCTCAATCCTGACGGCACACTTCCTCTTCGAAAGACACCTCTCATCCCAAACTCCGAAATCATGCAAACACCCGGAGCCGATTCGACTCCGAATCGTGTGTCTTGCCACGTGACATGCTCCGCCATGTGGCAACCTTATCTCTCACCAAGAGCAGATCGAGGCAAACTATTTCAAATTACCAGATCTGTTACGCGGCCCAAACTTCTTCCTCGTCCAAAGCTACCTTACGGCTAAGCAAAGCAATTAGAAATAGCAACTGATAAACCTCCAACGTACCAATCCTACCAATTTGGATACAATCTCGGCAGTTACATGCAATTGGAGATCTGCACATATCCATACCCGCTCCACCGACTTTGTAAGATAAGGAGAATGAGGTCGCTTCCCTAATCCTTAAAGCACATATCATATCACACTGGCAGTTTTTCTCTACCAGTCCACCACAACACATCGGCAGTTTTTCTCCGCCTAATTCTCCCTCTTTTTCACTCGTTGATTCTCACGCTCAAGGGTCTTAGGTCAGCACTATAACGCCCCGATCCGGCGGGTACGGAGCGTTACTGCGACGTATATACGCAGGTCAGAAATACCCTCACGTATATACACTAAGCATCAGTACATGCAAGAATCAGAGTACGGAAGCACGTGGTGCAATATATATATTCCAACATATGAGTACAATTACAAGGTTATCACCAGATGTGACAAATATTACAAGAATATTACCACCAATATGGCGCAATTGCGAGAATACAAAGGATGGTACAAGTATGAACAGTACGAAAGGTGGCTTAGGGTCATAGCAGAAGAACTCTATAGCCGAATAGGGGGGCCTGGAAGGATGGGGCTCTGGACGGTCTGCTGGAGATCCACGCTACCGCTGCGCCACTTTGATCAGCAACTGGGATAATCCACACACTCCAAGCTCCAAAACCTGGACATGAGGATCCAGAGGACTCAACTCCCCGGCGAGTGGTGATGCGAAAGCCAGATGCGAGCATGGATAAGCACACGTGTATCGATAAATCTAAATCATAAATATGCATTGAAAACCGTGTCGTGAGAGTAGATATACAGCAAATGATATCAAGCAGGGAAGACTCATGATATGATAAGATAAGAGCAGGAGACTCGTGGAATAGAACACAAGTGGAAAGGCAGGATATGAACGGGTATAGTTTAATAATCATAAAACTGGAAATCCAAAGTAAAAATCCGATATAATTAATCATAGCAAAGCATACTACGGATTCATAGCTGGCATCTTTTATTATTATTATTATTGTTACTCGTCTTACCCCGATGTCTAGATATGTGAACTAGCGTCCCAGCGCACATATATCCACATCTGAGTAAAGCAAGGTTATATTGGAAATCAACGGGGGGTATTAACGAACAATGTTTACAGCGGGTCCCGTACATGCTCGGGACCACGGTCCAGGACGTTCCATTGCTGGTGTATGGAACCGGCCGCAAGGCCTACAGGAGGGTTTATAGAATGCCCTTATCAATATGGTACTAGGAAGGAGGGAGCCAGCACTCCCCTCGGTCGCCTGGAGGCCCACAGGTCAGACCGGAAGTTTTAGTTGCACAACATACCTAGTACCACTGTAAACACGAACATATATTGATAGTCGCAAGTTTCCCCGACCCGATGCAAGTTGTTCCTTTTATGATTTATTATGTAGTTATCAATTTACGGGAATAGCAGGTGCAAGGCATTATCAGGAATTGAGAACTGTAGATTCAGGTCACTGTATATGTATAATACAGGATAACAAGTACAAGATTCAAGTCAATGTATGTAATACAGGATAACAAGTATAGTATTCCCGTAAATGTGATAATCACAGGTCAAGTATTAATATGTCAGGAGGCAGGTGATAAGTCATGTCATAGTAAGAAGCAAGTGTCAAGTAGCAAGTCGGGTGTCAGGTGATGACACATCAGTTGTCAAGTAATACAGACAGGTGTCAGGTATTAGCATGTCAAGTGTTAACATATCAAGCATGTACTTGGCAAGTGATTAATAGCTGAGCACAATCAAGCAGAGCTGAGTAAGCTGGAGCGAAGCTAATGTACAACACTAAATGCTATCACGCTCGGCGTGGTTACCGCTCGCAGCGTAGCTAGACACACGTGTCGCAGCAAGCGTATGAACGCCATACTACCGCTCACGGGGTAACTATACTCGAACGGAGTAAGCGGTAAAGTGTTGACGCTAGGTCCGCCTACCAGGCGTAGTATAGAGAAAGTCCAGAGGACTTTAAACATCAAAGGTTGTACTCAGAGGTTAGGGTACCTGCAGAGAAGTGTTGTTCCAGACACAAATACATAAGGCAACCAAGTCGACCTGACGAAGCGGGAAAGTCAAGAGGAAAGCGAGAACACTCGCCTAAGTCTTCAAAAAACATAGTGAATCCCCGATCTCCGGAATCCAGAAAATCAACGCGTCAACGCGTTAAAGAGAGAGTGATAGAGAGAGGAGAAAATCAAGAAGATAAGAGAATGAGAGAGAGGAGAGAGAAAGTGAGAGCTAGAGAGAGAAGTCCATGGAGAGAGAGAGAGTGTACAGGGAGAGAGAGTATGTACAGGGGGACACGGGTTTGAGAGTGAGACGCGGGGGTCGCAGGCGCGGGAGTCGCGTCGCGTAGATGTCACAAACGCGAGGTTCGAGACCCGCGTTCAACTTATAACACGAGAAGAACGCGGGCGCGGACGTGGGTTCCGCGTCGCGTTAACACAAGAAGAACACAGACGCATGCATGAGCTCCGCGTCGCGTCGATACAAGAACGCGAAGGCCGCGTTATACAAATGTCAAGAACGCGAAGATTCGCGTTAAGGAATTGCTTGGACGCGGGGGTGAGATCCGCGTCAGCAATTTTCAGAGAGAAAAAGAGAGATAGGGAGAAGTGAGAGAGACGCAGGGAAAGAGTGAGAGTGGGACGCAGGTTTTAGGAGAAAACAGAGAAGGAAAGAGAAAGGAAAAGAAAGGAAAAAAGAAAAGAAGGAAAGAAAGAAGAAAAGAAAAGAAAGAAGGAAGGAAGAAAAAGAAAGGAAAAGGGAAGGGGGATGGTAGCCGGCCATGACCGGTAGTCGCCGGCGCGGCCAGAGGTGGCCGGAGACGGCCGGAATCCGGTAGCCCAAGCCCAAGCAATCATGAGGGTGCAAATGTAGTTAAAATAGGAAAAATGGAGTTTTACAAAAGGGGTTTCGGAGAACGAAGCAATAGCTCGTTGAAAAGAGTACAACAAGGAGAGGAAGATGGCATAGTTGGTGGTGGCGAAGGTGGTGTAGGTGGTGGTGGAAATGGTGGTGAAGCTTTGGAGGTTAATGGGTTCATGGTGGAGGAAAAAGGAAGAAGAAGGTGGTGAAGTTGTTGTTGTTGTTGGAATGGAGGAGGAAATGGAGGAGAGAATGGTGGAGGAGTTTTGGAGATGGTGGTGGATTTGGAGGGTGGAATGGTGGAGAATGGCCGGCCAAAGGAGGGCACGGGGCTGTTTTTATGGGATGCCATTCGTTCTCTGTTGGAGGAAAGAAGGAGGAGGAAAAATAATAATGAAAGAGAGAGAAAGGAGGAGGTGTTTATATAAGGGAATTAGGAGATATTTACAAATTTGCCATCAACCACTAAAAGAGTTGCGTCTCTTTTGAAAAAGAGATCCGCGTCTCATTTATGTGAGGCTGCGTCTGGGTAAAAGAGAGTCAGACGCAGAAATGAGATCCGCGTCTAGGAGGAAAACGCAAGATTGCGTTTAACAGAAAAGACAAAAAGTCATGGTGACAAGATTCAGAACTGATTTTACAGGACATAAGCATTAAATGCAGAATGGAGAGGATCTCTGCATTTAAAGATTGAATCCAGGTTTGGTGAGTCTCACGTCTGGCGAGGAGAGAGAAATGGAAAAAGGAGAAAAGTAAAATATCTGGATAAAATTCCGGTATCTGGGAAAACACCGAAAACTCCGGAAAAGTCCAAAAAATAAAGTAGCTTGGAAAGCTTCCCAAAAATTCTCAAAAATAATAAATATTATTTAAAGATTTTTGGTGAAATCGATTTTCAGAAATTCAATCCCATTTTCATAATAAAAATTCTGAAGTCAACCGTTGACACCGGTCTGCACCGGGTCGGTCGGATTTTGATAAAATCTGAAAAATCTCAGAAAATGTATGATAGGATAAAATATAATTTTAAGAAGAAATATGAAAGCGGAATCTAGAATTTGATTCCAATTGTAAACTAAAATTCCTGGAATCAACCAGTGATACTGGCCGATACCAAATCCAGGGGAATTTGATAAATTTAGAAAATTATTAGAAAAAGTATTTAGATAGAAAATGTGATTTTAAGAAGTTACAGGAAAGCCGTTTTTAGAATTTCAACTCCGTTTGTAAATTATGAATCCGAGAATCGAGCAGCGGTATTGGTCGACCCTGATTTTGAAGATTTACAACTTAATTCAGGAAAATTTCAGAAAATCATGAAAATCTAGAATATTGGAAAACGATATTTGAAACTGAAATCGATCAAATCAGAATACCAAAAAGACCAAATCGAGCAATACATTAGGATCGGGTTTCAGGTTCAGACTAGGGCTGATCCGAGTCCACGAATCTAGATCCACAGCAAAACGATCATATAAATAATTCATAATACAAAATAAATACTGAAAGCAAATCAAAAAATACGATCAAAAATATGAATACGCAACTAAGTACGTATTCCGGGAGCGGGGTGTTACAAGCACCATAGCGGTGTTCCTAATCTGAAAGGTGTTTTTCTTTATGTGCACTGCCATGTCCGATTGAGAGCGTCTAGTCGCTTGTGATGGAGTTTTATCTGCGACAAACTGGTGCCTTCATTGAGATATTGAGTCTATACTTGAGGTATCCCTCCCTTCCAATCAACGTTTCCTCAAAAAGCCTCTCCCCTAACATCGATGGCCCCTAAGAGCAGACGACAATCGTTCATAACGCGCCCCTTCTAAGGCAAGACCAATGCAAACGTTGGGGGCACCCCCCGGCATATCGTCGATCGCGACCGACCCACAGATGACATCGGGTACATCTCGTCTCAAAAGATAACACCAGCACCCAACCGTCGCTAGACGAGAGCCAGACCTTCAGATCTCGCCGATATGAAGGAGCAAATGAAGGAGCAGCATGCCCGGTCAGATCACGATTGGAAGCAGGCAGCTCTCGACCACGACAACACTGTTCGCGAAAAAGAAGCGTTGAAGCAACTCAACGATCAACTTCAGACTCAAATTGTCGTCCTCACAGGCACACATGCGTAAAACGCAATCAAAAGACGAACCCGAAAGTCAGGAGATGCAGGTCGGTGGGCCCATCATGAATATGAGGCGACCTAGACCGATGTCCGTCCTGCACGAAGACGGCTCGACAACGTTACTGATTCTCCTCGTTTCCGTACCGGGTTCAGCATAACCAAATGAGGAAGATCAAGGAGTTCCCCAACATTAGAACCCTCGACGAACTGGTCCAAAGAAGGATCCAGGAGGTGAAGCTCGGTTCCCTAGCAAACTGACACTTGCAGCTGCTAAAGTCTCCGACCCCCCTCTCTTTGAAGAGATCTTGGAGTGCAACTTTTCGAAGAAGTTCCTAACTCTGACCTTTAACTACTACTCCGGAGCTAGCGACCAATCCAATACATCAGGCCCTTCGAGACAAGATGGTTGCCCATTCCCGCAATAATCCACTTATGTGCCTAACCTTTTTCGTCCAGCTTGAAAGGTGTGTCCTCGAATTGGTTCCACTCCATGCGCCACGTCTGCTCCACAGTTTCAAGAAGAAAATCGAGGCGTTCCTCGCCTAATACGTCTCTCGCCGAGAAGCCAAGAAGAACAACCACTACTTTCTCACTGTCAAAATGAGACCCAACGACAATCTCGAGCCGTACATCGGCTACTTTCAAAACTATCTCAAGTGCGGTGAAGATGTATCTTTGCTCGCATTCATCAGCGGGCTATAGGTTTCTCGTCCCTATACAAACACTTGCTGAAACATAACATTACACGATGAGTGAGGTCATGTCCGGAGCCCAGCCTTATATTCAATCGGAGGAGGTCTTGAAGAATTTTTCGCAAACCACTCTCTCGACGCGCATGATGGATAGAAGATCAGCTTGTTGCGCAAGACTCAGACCCATGTCAGTAACCAGAATCAGGGGCAACCTCCTTCATGAAGAAAGTGTTCCCGATTCTCTATCCAAATCCACTCCGAGCCTTCAGGATTGGAACAACACTTCACCTTATTGAGGCTACCCATCAATGAAGTCTTCAGTGCTATAAAGGACCAACCATAAGTAAGGCGCCAAAGCCGATCCAATATGACCATATACTTCTCGGAGCGGAAGAGTACAATTCTTACCATGACAGTAAGGATGCAATCGTCTACTGCAAAAAGCCCCGGCAATATCTGGAATAACTTATACGCCAAGGCTTCCTCAAAGAGTACATTTTTACCCCCGAGGCGCGGTCTCCGGTGCAGGACAGCCGCGCGCCGCCTCCTACCCAACTGCAGCATATGATCACCCAGTACAAGGTGATTGAGTGAGCTCGTACCTCCAACAAAAACAGAAGAGTACCCCTCTGATAGCACCCCTGTTATTTCAATTAGATTCTATGTATTATGTACCATATTATCAAATAAATTTTTACTCTAACCATTTCAGCACAACCCGTTGATGGAATATCCCCCCATCAAAATCCCTAATGCTTTTACATTATGTTGTGGGAGTGTCCCCACTCGGAGACAGCAAATGCAAGCACTAGCCTACGACCCCCCTCTTTATTAGCCTACGGGCACCAAAACTCTCTGTTGTGGAAGTATCTCTCACTCGGAGAGTCCTCACCCCGCTGACAGGAGTGTCCCCTATCAGAATCTATGATGCTTCTATCTTACATTGTGGGATGTCCCCCACTCAGAAATGGTGGCACAAGAACCAGCCTATGAGCCCCCCTCTTGATTAGCCTTTTGGCAATCAAAACTTTGGGAGTGTCCCCCCTCAGAGTTCTCACCCCGTTGATGGGAGTGTCCCCCATTAAAATTCTTGATACTTGTACATTTAATTATAGGAATGTCCTCATTAGGAAACAGTAATATAAGCGCCTGCCTACGAGCTCCCTCTTGATTAGCATATGGGCGGTCGAAACCCTCCGTTGTGGAGTGTCCTCCCACCGTAGTCTTCACCCCGATGATGGAGTGTCCCTCATCAGAATCCCTGATGCTTGTACATCCCTTTTGTGGGAATGTCCTTCCACTCAGAGATGGCAACGCAAGACACCAGCCTATGGGCGATCGAAACCCTCCATTATGGGATTGTTCCCCACCCGGAGTCCTCACCTCGATGATGGTAGTATCCCCCATCAGAATCTCTAATGCTTGTATGTGCCGTTGTAGGAGTGTCCTGCACTCGGAGTTGGGAATGCAAGCACCAGCCCATGGGCTCCCTTTTGATTAGCCCATGAGCAGCCGAAAGCCCTCCGTCGTGGGAGTGTCCCCAACTCATAATCTGAAGTTTGCAAGTGCAGTTGATAAGGATTATCCCCACTCGGAGTCAATATCCCAAACTCACCAAGACACTCTGTACTCAACCAACCACGCCGGAGATAGAAAAATCAGTGTTCCGGAGAGGCCCATTCCAAAAACCAATGGTAAATGCAAGCCATGTAAGACCTGAGGATAAGTCATTTTATCTGACTGTATTCATTACATCGTGTTGACCAGAGTAATATCTAACAAGAGTAAAACAATATATTCTGTTACATTTTTGTGTTTACATTTTTAAAGAAAAAATACAAATGATTTGAATTAGACGCTCCGATCCCTCCATCTTGCCAGTCCTGCCTCACCTCTAAACTCCGAGGATACGCTCTCGAGGAGCATCTGTCAGAAGAAGTCATATATGCCACCCTCCGAAGATTTCGACATCGATGAAGAGAAAACCAAGAGGCGGCAAAACTCTAAGGTAGCCAAACCGATGCCGCTGTTCTCCTAGCATATGCAAGAAGAATGAGTTGGACCCTCAGGAAGCCCTCCAAGAGCGAGGTAGCATCGACCAATCAGACTGAAGCCTACAAGATAAGCGAGACGACGATGGAATCGTGCATTCACTCCGAAATTGCCCTTGAGAAGTATCACAACTAAACAGTGAGGCTCTCGACCACCAGGGGGGTGACTCCAGGACACTAGGAGGAAAGCCAGTGTCCTTAGATTGGGCGAACTGGAAACCCGTCCGTCCATTCTGCACATCCCCTCTGGTGCGGCATCTTATCACAGTTTCTAATGCGCCATAAGATGTCCTTCACGGCTACGGAGGTGATGCATCGGCCATACTCCAAAGCGCAAGTGCCTGCACACCATTTGTGCCATGTTCCCTCTCTTTTTATTTCCTCTGTCTGGTGAAGAGGAAGAGGAAATAATGGTGGATCGTCCAACAAAGAAGCCATAGCAAAGTTAAGGCTCTTAGTGAAAATTAAAGAAACTCAGAGAAGTTGAAAATGATCTCCTTTCCTCCACTATTTACAGACGGGATGAGTTCATCGCCATCAAAGTGGTTACTTGGAAATGCAGGCCCCCTAAAAAATCGAACCACTACCCGAGAAGATAGGTTGATTGAAGAGGTCAGAAGCCAAACATCGCCACTAAGCCATTATGACGCTGGAAGGCGAACTGGCGGTTATAATGGTGTGGGAATTTGAATCGACTTCTGACGCAGCCAAACGACAGTTGGCAGCTAAAGATGCGCACTACCCATCAATCCCAGAGATTCGCAATGAATGCAGAGACACTCCCATATTATTCTATGCACGAGGCATAAAAGATGGAGACATAAAGACTTGTCCCAACCGACTCTGCTTCCCCATTTCCCTCTGCAAGACAAGTGCAAAAGTGGAGGGGCGTCTGTAGTGGTCAAAAATTAACCCCCGCAAAGATCGCGACACGTGTCCAGTGTCGGGAGCATTAAGACGCTCTCATGACCTTCATCCGAGACCTCAACCATGCATAAGTCTGACAACAACACTCACCTGCTCTGAAGCCATACTGTCCTCCGGAACTATGGAACACCCCAATTTTTAAAACCTGATTTAGTACTCTAATCCCGATCAAAAGGATTATACAGAAATATCGGAGGCGATGATTGAATAGATGCTCGTGTGAAATGAATTTGTAGATATTTTGTGGGGAAAATTTTGAGGTGAAATAAATTTTGATAAGTATATTTTTTGTGTATAAAATTGTTGGTACATTTATATTTTACATATGCATATATGAAAGTATACATGTATATGCCATCATGTAATTTTATTTTATCATTTATATTACCTCACTAAATACATATTATTTAAATCCTAAACTAGTGAGGTGGCATTACTTAGGTAACTTGAGAATGGAAGAGAGACCAAGTGGCGTATATGGGTGGTTTCATATATTTATATATTGGTGTATATATTAGGAAATGAGGGTAAATATATCCATTTCCTCCCTGACCATCTCTCTTCCTTTCCCCAATTTCTATCCTTCTCTCCCCTGAGCAGGATCGGCAACAAATCCCTCCCAAAAAAACGATCTCCTCTTTCAATCTCTCTCTTAATTTCTCTCTCTCCACCACTATGGTTTCTCTCCCTCTCTCTTTCTTCTCCCTCTCTTTCCTTCATTTCACTCTCTCTTACATGTTTGTGCAAGCGTGATAAGCAAAAGGCGCATGACAATAGCGTTGGGTGGAGCACGACGACAGCGCTGGGTGGAACTCATGGTTGCAGCATATGAGCACTGCAAGGGGGGGGAGTTGGGCACGGGCGAGGGATGTGCGCGAGCGTTGATGAGCGGTGCCGACGAGGAGAGGTCGAGGGCAAGCGGCCAAAGGCGAGCGGCGCGTGATCGTGCACAGGTGTAACACCCCATTCTTGGAATACGTATCTAGCTATGTGTTCTAATTTTTCACTCGTATTTTTCTATTTTTTCGTATTTATTTTTTTTATCTATTGCCCAACTTGTGTTCTATGGGTCCAGCCGAGCCCAGGGCTCGACTCATTATCTTTACTTCAATTATTATTATTTTTATTTATTAAATTCCATTTTTCCTTTTCTCCCCTTTTCTTTTGTTTTTCCTTTCCTTTTTCTTTCTTTTCTCCCACTTTCTACACTCTCTCCACTTTATCTCTTCTTCTTTTTCTTCTTCTTCTTATTCTTTCTTTCTTCTCCCCATTCTCTACTACTCCCTCTATCCTAGGGGTCGGCCACTATACTCACCCCACCCCTCTTTCTCTAAGACCCACTTTCTCCAAATCTCATCTCTCTCCTTTCCTAATTTCACTATCTCCCTCCTCTCTCTCTCACAAAACCTCTCTTTTTTCTCCCCTCAACCGGTGCCCCTCTTCTCCACTTATCCTGGCCGAAAACCCCCAAATGCCGCCGACCCCAACTCCGGCGACCCCCGGCGCTTTAGATCCGGCTACCCATCTCCACCTTCTCCATATTCTTCCAACCATCACCCCTTTTTCCCTCCACTTCTATCACTCCAAATCACTACTAATTATCACCAAACCACCACACTCCTCCCTCTCCTCCATTATCTCTTCACAAATCTTCACCATCACCACTTCTACCGCACACCTACAACCACCAACTCTACCTCCAATATCTCCGCCATCTTCTCTTTCTCCTCCTTTTCCCCTTATCTTTCCTTCTCCTCTCCTCCACCTAAGCCTCAACCGTCGTCGACCTCTCTCTGTCGGCCCCCCTGGGCCAGCCACATCCCTCTCTTTCCGCTTTCTCTTTCTCTCTCCTTCCTTTTATCTCTCCATCTCTCTATATTCTCTCTATCCCTCTCTCTCTCACTCTCACCCCCTTTCCCTCTCGCTCATCTGGTCGTTAGCCATCTCTGACCAGGACAAGCCGGCCCCTTGATCGGCTTCCCCTCCCCTCTCTCTTTTTTCTCTCTACCTCTCTCTCTCTCTGCAATTCACTCTTCTCTCTTTTCTTTTATCTAAAATACTCTCTTTCTCTCTTTATATATTTTACCTCTTTTATTCCTTTACTTTCTCTCTCCTCGCATGATACGCACTAATGCCATCGACGTTCCTCAGAGTTCCCAAATCGTTCGCTATGTTTCAGTCTTAAGGTGAGTACTATTTTTTTGTATTGCAAGTACTTTTCTCGCTTTTGGGCGAGTACAATGTTTGTGTAGATGTATATTTTTATATTGTGTTTGGATGAGTACCTTTATTTGTATGCAAGTACATGTAATTGTGTTTGTAAGTGTTTGTATATTTGTGGGTGATGTTGTATAGCGTAGCGATTTGCTGTAATTGTGTTGGCGATGTGGTAATTGTATTATGTGGGTTGATGCTTGTAATAGGGTAGGCTATTACTTGCATGTGTGTGTGTGTGTGTGCGTGCTTATTCTAACGTTTGTGCAGGTACCCTTGTCCACTGCTTACGAGTGTTAGCCTCCGGGCTTTCTTCCAGCCTTCGGGCTCAACCTTCGGGTTATATTCTAGCCTTCGGGCTTAAACCCTCTGGGTTTCTCTAGCTTTGTTAAAAGGAGAGCTTAACGCTTTTATATCTAGCTTTGTCGCGAGCGTAGATACGGCGTGTGCGACAACATAGCATTGTAGTGTATGTGTAGCTGTCTAAAAATGACTAACAGACCAGCCATTAAGGAAGCAGTCTCAAGCTCTAACGCGAGAAGCGAGGCCGCGTCTCAGCATTAAGACGCGTTGGCTCTACACAACCCGCGTCTCAACGTCCAGACGCGTCGGCCCAAAGCCCGCGTCTCGACATCAAGGCGCGTCGGCCGACGCCCGCGCCCTCAGCGTCCAGACGTGAAGGCCCGAAGCTCGCGTCTCAGCATTAAGGCGCGTTGGCTCGGCGCCCGCGTCTCAACTTCAAGGCGCGTTCGGCCCAACGCCCGCGTCTCAGTTGCAACTGCCCTGATTGCGGGGCCAGTCATCCGCGCATGTAGCGGGTAGTGGCCCCTCATTCGGGAGCGTTTTCAGGAGGCACCTTCACCCCCTGAGACCCCTATAAATAGCCTTGTTTGCTATGAGGGGAAAAAAAAGAGGTTTTGATAAGATCGAGCTTTGGAAAGGTCGAGAATTAAGAAGGTCAAGGCATCATCAAGATCGATCGAATCCAGGCAAAGAGGATCATCAAGAGGGAAGCACAACTTCAACAACAGACAGAGGAGGAGACTCTTCAGCGAGCTTACTGAGTACTAGCCGCTCTTTCGCCTACCTCCTCTTTGAGAGTTTGGTTAGACTGAGCTGAGTTACTCTTTCTACCGACCGAAGAGAAGACCCCCGACGGTCCAGGACGGTCATCTGGTCCACGGAGAGACAAGATTCACTCTCCATCGCCACACGAAGAACCCAGCCTTAAACAAAGGAAGATTCAGACATCCTCCCTCCCTTGTAACTGGAAAGAGGGAAGAGTAGTTCTTTTGTTTGTAATCGTTTCGCTTGAATCAAGGAAATCTTTTACAGCTAAAACCACTTTCTCCGACCACCAATTTTCCGGCGCGTACAAGAGATGGCGACTCCGCTGGGGAATACCTTTCGTTACTGACGAGCGCACCGTGGTGCAAGATGACGTTCTCCGTAAGGGGAAAATGGTCGAATCCTCGTCGTCGAGTTCGACCAGGCGAAGTATGAAGAGTTCCTCTCTTCTGGCTCCAAGAGCCCCAAAGACCCGCGTCTGCCGCAGGGTCTCAAGTGGACACCCCCTGAAGCCCAATCTGAGGCTCTATCGGGTGCTCCTGCTGCCCACTGTGCCAAGTTTTGGTTCACGCGCCGACGCCTCCCAGAAGGCCCGCGTAACCTCAGACACCTCTACTGCGATCAACCGCGTCGCGCAGAGCACACGCGCCAACGCCTCTCTGAAGGCTCGCGTGGTCCCCGGCACATCTACTGGTGCGATCGACCGTGTCGCACAGAACGCCCGCGTCAGCGTCTCTCAGGAGACCCGCGTGGCAAACACCCCTGGTTCTACAAACCAGGAAGTTGTTGGCTTCTCTCTTCCTCCACGGCGCAATCGGAATGCCGAGCGTCGACAGAGAAGACGCGCGCGTCAACACTCGGTCGGACCGTTGTTTTCTGACTGGGTTTGAACGCAGCGTACGATCCGATGCCTTGCCCGCACCTCGTCCAGTGCGAGAGGTCCGTGTTTGGCGACCCAAACGCGAGACTCCCCAAGTTGAGCCCTCTGAAAGACCAACTTGCCAAACGCCAAAGCGAAGCTTCTGCGTCTTGTCAAACGCAGGAAGCACGGCGCCATAGGCGTGGGGCCCAGCAGCCCACTCTCTCCCCAGTCTCTCTGCTCCAACGCAGCAGACAGAACGCGAAAGTCGCGTCTCATATCAACAGAGACGCCAGACGCGCGTGACGCAGCCGCGACGCAACAGCCGCGTTTCTGAAACCTGTGTCCAGGCTGAACAGCACATGACTGTCTCCCGTCGTCGACGTTGCGAGACCAGTCTCTTTAATCCCCCTCCCAAGATTTGAGGGATTTTTGACAAGGAAAAGGAGTGCCAATTCAGACCACTTCTCATGCTGCTGTCAACAGCTCATCCAGATGCTCTCTGGATGCCATTGCGAGTCAGGCGTGCACCAGCCGTCTTTAATTAGACAGCTGACCCTGATTCCCCGTCAGCCAAAAGAAGACGCTCCCACAGGAGGAGAACCTCTCAGATGTTGAATACCCGGAGCTTACTGCAAACATGACTAGCAGAAGCAAGGGAAAACACTAATGGTCACTCAGAGGAATCTGACTCTGAACCGGAGGGGGTGTATCAACACACTCGCACCCGGACAGGGGCCATTCCCCCAATTGACTATAATGCCTTAGCCCGCGGCATTAGAATGGGTGGTTCTCACTCCGCTATAGTGGAGTCGCAGGCTTCAAAAACTCTTCCGTCGAGAAGAGGCTTCCGCATACATGGCCGACACTCCTGAGGAGACGACCAGGCGTTTAGAACAGACGCAGAAGCGCCAGGATGGATAAATCGCCTCTCAACAGAGATCCATTGACTCCTCAAGCATATGCTTGAGAATTGCTTGAAGAAAGAGCGAGATCTCCTCCTAGACGACCGAAGGGGAAAGGGAGAAAGGGAGGAAGCCACCCTCCGAATCTTCTGACGAGACACGACGATCTACCTCGGATGTGTCCCAGGCCCTCGTCGCAGGCAAAGAAGCGACCAAGACCAGGAGAAGACTCATGCT